>JAOXNZ010000074.1:10743355-10756026 GCA_028566095.1 Kryptolebias brasiliensis
ATGTGAATCCAGTTTACAGAACATCTCAGCTTTAAAAGCTCAAACTCCACACTCTCTATTTTTGAATTGAGAAAGCTTCTCGGATGAGAAGCAAAATGTCTTCAACTACACAATTGAAGTCCAGTTGCTTTTGTTTTTAACCTTTTTTTTTAATAAATTACAGCACCTAATGTGTATGAATAATCATAGAAGCCATACAAAAAAGTAGAAAATGAATCCAAAGCATGCATTGTTCTGATTTGGAAAATAATTATGGCTTTAAAAGGTCATTATTTCTTGATTCAAAGTGTTCAGTTTCTTTGGATCTCTTGAACCACATGATTTGATTTCATTGTACTTTATAAAGTTAAGATAAACACACTTTGTAACTTTCCACTTGTTTATGTTTGTTTAAAAATGAAACGAAAGGAAATACAAGCTTGCATTCACACTTAAATTAAATGTAAATTATATTCTTTATATAATTTACTTTAACATGATAATCATAGGGCATACAGTTGCTTGTTTAGATCTAAAATTAAATTGTTACCAAACAGCAAGAACTGTATTTTTTTTCCTCACTCATATTCTGGAAAACCTTTTTCCCTGCTTTGGATGTGCTACTCTTTAAATTTTTTGTAAAGACATTAGCAATGACTGACATGAAAGAAAAAGGAGATGACAAAATGACAATTCTTTTCATGGAATAGATCTGCCAGTCCTCAAATTAGTGTCTTACTGTGTTTTTTTTTTTTTTTTCTTCCTTTTATTTCGGATTGATAAAAATACTCAAGTCATTACATGCTCTTTGAGTGGATTTAAGGGCAAAAATATTCATGCTGCATGATCTTTATCTATGATCATTTCTGAGCGTGATTGCAGGTTATCTGGATTATACACTATTGCAGAAAAGAAAATAGAAACGGAATATATCTGCAGCATTGGAAGCAGGTTCATATTTGCTCATTCATTAGTACACTGATGCAGCAGATACTGAGGCTGCTGGCCGCCTTTTTTATTTTTTTATTTCTCTTTTTTTTCCCCCTTGCTGTTTCAAATCCCCTTCACTAACTTCTGAGGTTTCTCCATTTCTCAGTGTGTGTGTGAGTGTGGAGGCATTTCAAAGCCCAGGAGCAGGGGAGGCAGGCACAGAGAGCAGTAACGGTTATGCAACGCTGGTTATTTATAAACCATCCTCCCTCTTTTTTATTTTCCTCCCCTTCTTTCCTTCCTCTCCCAGTTTGTATCTCTTCCCTCCCTCCCCCTCTCCTTGCTCCTGATAACACGCAGAGTCAGCCTGATGTCCAAACATTACCGGTGCCAGACATTCTTCCTACAACGACAATGCAGTTGTTTTTCTCCTCATTGGGCACCTTGACAACTGTGACAGGTGGCTGTTATTACAAAGGGGTTGTGACAAACAGCATTAACTCTCAGCGCCACAGCTGCACTGCAGATTGTCCCTTTTTGCAAACTGTGACCAAAAATTGCATGCTTCATTTTGTTTTGTTTTTTTCTTTTCTTTTTTTTAAAAATAAGCCTCTTAAAAGAAACTTGACCCATTTGCTTTCCCCCCACAGCCATTAAAATATTAAAATATTCAGTTAGGTCAAAATAGAAAAGGAATTAAATTAATACTTTTTTTTTTTGCATAATCACCAAGATAATATTTTGTATTCATGTAAAAGCTAGCTGAGCTAGCATTAGGTTCAAATTTTGGTAATATATTTAAACAAAAACCCTTTAAGACGAGTTTTTAGGGTTTGAAAACTAATTAAATTGACTTTCTTACCATAATCATTGTGTGTGTCCTGACTAAACCATTTAGACTTTGAAGTAAAGCATAGTCACTTGAAGACAGAGCCAACAGGCTCTAAGCGCACGACTAGCTTTTTTTTTTATCTTGAACTAGAGATGACTGACTAATCATGGAGTCTGTAACTGATTGAGCAAAACCTCCATACTATCACTGATTTTTCCATGTTGGCCATGTTGGTCAGAAATTACTTAGTTGAAAATGTATAAACTTTACTGACCTTCATTGAATGAAAGTCTGTTAGAGTGTTGGGACCAACAAGTTGTGACTTTTTTCAGCTTTAATGATGACCTCTTCATGTTCTGCAGAAGCATGTTAATCATCCACTGATTCAAATCAGGTGTGTTGGAACTGACAACTCTCTAAAACATGCAGGATAGCGGCCCTCCAGGACCAGGATTGCCCACTGCTGGTCTGATGCAAACTAAAGTTGTTGCCAAAGTCAATCGGGTTGAACATCTTCTTACAAGTTGTTTTTGCTGTCTTAATTTAGTTATTACATACTAAACCAGAGGTCCAGTCAGGTCTGATTTGATCAACTTCTGGTTTTAAATGACAGACTATGAAGACTAACAGCTCATCTATGACCCAACCACTGGGTCAAACATTTTGACCTAATATTGGGTCAAACCAACCAAACCTGTGACCGAACAGCTTAACCCAGCAACTGAGTTATCAAAGTAACTCAGCAGTTTTTAGTGTCTACACACTAAAAAAAACACTATTTGTGTTTAGTACTATGCTACGAAATGTCAAGAAGCTTAACTCAAAACATCAAATCAGCCAAGATGAAACTTTTCATGGCCACACAATTTAACACAATAAAAGTGACCTTTTATTTCTGATTAAATTCATTTTAAATTCTGCAGCCATATCTTGGTGACTGATTTGCTTTTTGATACTCATTGCAGCTTGTGGCAGATGAGACTTTTTAAAATCCAAACTGTCTTGCCAAAATGATGCACAAAACTTTAAATACAGAAATCCTAGCATAGCAAACTGCAGCTCACAAGGTGAGAATGCTGCATCAACTTTTTTTTAATAATTAGTACCTGAAGGCCTCTATAAGACGTTCCACCTTCTGGGCTTCTCCCTGGACACGGATGTGGGCCTGGAACTTCCTCAGTGCTTCATCCAGCTCCATCCCTGAGAAGTCCATTTCATCCACCACACAACTGCAGAACATAAAGAGGTAAACATCAGACACTGGGACAAAAATAGAAGAAAAAATATGAAGAAATATAGCAAATCATATATCAAAGATGACAGTGGTTGCCTCTTCACTGATTTGCTGATTAAAAATCAAGACTTCTGCAAGTTTTCACCCATCTGCTTCCAGGTCGCAGGTCAAGTTTGCTTACTGCAGGTATTAGCCACGCACAAACACCAGGGATAAGACCAGACCCAGCTGTCTTTTCTGCTCTCTTAAAATTCCTTTAAGCACAAAATCCTCCCATTACATGACAACACCGTAATAACTTAGTTTAAAAAAAGCAAAACATGTATTTGAAAGAGTTCAAGTGGAACAAATACAACATGGACAATTTAGATTTTTGAAGCTAAAGGTGGCTTTGGAAACAGAACAGGAGATTATGAAGTTTTTTCTTGCTTTGATGCACATGACATGTTCTGTCAAAGTGTACAAAGTACAAAGTGTGATGATAAACTATGAAATTAAACTTTTGGTTTGGCTTCCATATGGTTTACTTCAAACCTGTTCAATGAAAATGATTCTTTGCCTTTGCCAATGTTATTTATCTTTTGGTTTTAGGGACACCACGCTCAAACAAGATGATGGCGTTGTCTCACAGTCGTATTACATAGCTGTAGTAAGACTCTGGCGTTTGCCTCTGATCCTTCCTGTTTGTTGTACTGCAAAAAAATATAATATGTGCACAAACACATGCACACTGCATTAAGATGGATGTTTATGAGTAAAGTACTTGAGTGTGACACATGCTGCAGAAAAACACTAAGATAGCTGATGTTACAGTACTCCTGGCAAACATATGGAATCACCACTTTTGGAAGGTTTCTTAGCTGTTTCATTTTGTAGAAACTGATAACTAAACATCCTGGCAAATTCATGGAAATTTGTTGGAATAAATGTTATTTTATTCTTTTCAGATAAGAACAAAGAGCGGAGAGTTGAATGAGGTGTTCTCCAAAGATTTTTATGTACTTTATCAACCAAAAACAGAGCTGAAATAAAATTAGAATTTTTGCAAAACTTACTGGAATTGACTAAAAAAATACATAAATAAAATTCCCAGTAGTGCAATCATTTAATAACATCAATAAACCACTGAGATGGGTTGGAAGTTTCTAGAATATATGTGGCTCCAGCTGTCTCATTATTTTGCCTCAGTTTAACTCCAAATACCTGACCCAGCTTACCAATTACTGCAATGATTAGACAAATCTAATCCTAAAACACTTTTCACTTTTCACTTTTTTTGTTAAATCTCTAAATGATAACAGCTGATCAAGTATACAATAGTATTTTTGCATGAACAAGGTGTTTTCCAAAGTACTTTTATCCAAAAACTTAACCCAGCCCTTAAAAAAGTAAATGAGACTAGAGCAGTGGAGAACTAAAGAAGAGTCTAGCCAAAAAGAAAGCCCAGATCAAATTATTATTTGAAGTGGATACGATTTGAGGAAAAAAAGGAAAAAATATATATCAAAAACCAGGAAAAGGCATCATCATTCAGCTTAAGATTTATAAACCTTTTAAAGTTTATTAGATGGTTCTTTAAACAGTTGAAACTGAACACTTATATTTAATTGAGACATATAAGTTTAGTTTGGATTCAGGGGAAAACTGAAACTGAGGCCTTGTTACCACTGCATAGCACTCTTTTAACAGCAGTCTGCACATATTTTCAAACTGAACAGAGAAATTCCTGGTTGCATGACATCTTTTTATTTGTACTTGATAGTTGATTATCTGTCTGGAACTTTCCTGGCTGTATTTCTCCAAATGTTCAAAAATGCTAACAAGTCAATGAATTCAGAAAAAACATATTTTACAAGTCAGGATCCTTGCTTGTAGTAATACGCATAGAATGATTGGCATTCCGTTGATGGAATAAGCAGAGTCTGTGCTGTAAGCAACACTGTCTGGATGACAACAGCATATGTTGCCTCAAAGCCTACATCCTTATTGTTCAGAATTAATGGTGTCTTCTCAGATGTACAAGTTACTATGACATGTGCACTAATGCACCCCCATACCATCACAGATGCTGGTTGTTAAACAGCACACTGATAACAACAATGTGAAAATAACATTTGGCAGTTTTCCAATTTGTCTCTGTCCATCTTATATAACCTCAAAAAGCAGCAGTTTTTCCAGGTCTTAAATTAAAGGATACAACAAAAAAAACTCTGTTCATAGGGCAGTGCAGATTTTTCTGAAGAGTAGTGTGTTTATGTGGCCCTATATTAGTTGGTAAAAATTGAAATTATTCACTTTAAGCAGCATTTTATGGCATTGCATAAGCACTGAAGTGTCCTTATTAGCATTTAATTTAAAAATGTCATCCTATATCTTGTTGTGCAGCTTTGAAATAAAATGTGCAAATTATACATCAAAACATGGGGCTTGATTGGGAGTAGTGTGTTGTAACTTTTCGTACAACGTAGATAAAACTTTGGAGTTCTATAACTCAGACGTACTTTATGTCATTCAAAGTTTAAACAGGTCCCACAAAGTTGAACCTTAGATGTCTGAACTGGCATTATTATATCTATTATGCTTTTATAACTTTTAGAGTTGAGGGTGTCACACTAACTTTAGAAATGCCTTAAAATTTCAAAACTTTTGCAAACAAACTCTTATTACTCCCACAACTTTTTGTAGTACATATACAAATTGTACATTAAAACATTGTAATTTGTGTCTTCTTTCCTGCAGTGTGTCTCCCACTTGTATAAGGTTTACAGTTTTTTCAGTTTTTTAACATCTCCTTTGATCTTGGCTCCCTTTATACTTCTTATACAGTTTAACAATCAAAAGGTAGGTGTTTCTTTAGTTTAGATTTTGACAAATGTCATGTTAGAATTTTGGGCAGTATCTGTAATGGCACCCTTCAAAATTTCTTCAGAAATTTTCTAGTTGAAATTAGAAATTTTTCAGCTGTGCAGCCCATTGAGTATTGCTGTTTATACAATGACTGTTTCTTTATGAATAATACTGCAATATTGTTTGGTTCTAAAAGAAAATTAATTATTTTCTTTTAATATATGTGACTCTTTATGGTACTTTTGATGACTATGGACAGTGAATAATTTTTTTTCTTGACCTCCTTAAAGTCAAGAGATTATGCAGACCATTTTTATTGCAATTTTTACAACTAAAAATCTTTCCGTTACAAGTTCAGATAATTAGAGTATTTGCCTATGAGTGTTTGGATTTAAAAAGACTATGTGGACACTTTTAAAGGTTAAGCAGTAGTATACATTGAGCTGGACTCGATCACCTCTCTTGACTCCTCTTCATGACTCACTTCCTCTCCGCCTTCTCTCCTGCCTGTCACTCCTTGTTTATGTAACGTCAGACAACATGGTCTCTAGCCCGAGTACATCAGCCCTTTTGCTTCCCTTCCCAGTCCTTCGGCTTGCTCTGTTGTAGTAACATGGACGAGAACACACACCCTCGGAGCTCACACTCAGTTACCATCACATAGGTGGCTGATTTGTATGCAGTAACTGGCAGGGAAATGGACAAATCTTTCTGCAGAGTGTGAAGTGGAAATGGGAAGCAGTCACATGTACATGACAATAAAAATAGAAACAGAAGCTTTTATGAATCCATAAGGAGATGACAAGCACAAGCGGCTTTCGTTGTTTTATGCAAATCAAAAACAAAATGTTTTTAAATCGTCCTTGAGGAACGTTTCCTGATGACAAATCTGAAACTACACTTCAACGTAATTGACTTGAGGTGTTTTAACTATTGTTGTTTATTCTTGAAGGAATGAAACTGACACATTCACACAATTACAGGGCTGCACACACACACGTATTCCTGCTCAGTAAATCACCATGAGTGATCTTCACATTAGACTGCAATCCGTCATCCGCTTCACTGTGACTACACTTTATAGGAAGTGCTCTCAGGAACACTTTGCACTCTCCGATCATGCTCCTCTTCAACATCACTTCTTCCCCCACTGTTGAATGACTATACAAAAATTAGGGGGTAAAAAAAGCCCTCACATCACCTGTGATGTGAAAATATCTGAACTGTTAATAGATGTATGAAGCCTTGAGAGCATAATCTTGTTAATAAAACATGTTCAGAACCCTGACGATGTCTCTTTAAGAAGATATGGATGTTAGATGAGGTTGAGCTGGCAGAGTGCTTTGCCGTGTTTGTCTTTTCTTGCAAATACTAGAACACTGGTCCCGGTTTGGTAACAAATTTTGAATATTAAAGTTTATAAAAACACTACTAGAGAACTGATATGCAGATTTAAAGTTATTAGTGAAAAAGAGAATGTTGTTGACTAAAAGGGACAAAAACTGTGGAGAGATAAATAACAAGTGGGTGGTTGGAAGGTGGGGGGGGGGCAGTTACAGAAGCTATCGGGTTAATGACCTGGAATTACACACACATACACACCGGCACTCACACATACTAATATGAGTCATGTGTTACAGTGTCTTCACATTTATTTGATGACTAATACTACAGAGAGACATCTGTCCTTGTCCACTACAGACTCCATGGACTATAAAGCCAAGTAAAAATGCCCAAAAGGCCAAAGCGGATGTTTTTGCACATGTTTGTGTGTCTGTTACCAAAATATCTCATGAACCACTGGCCAAATTTTAACGAACCTTTTAAAAAGTAATCATTGAATGTACCTCTACAACTGATTACCTTTTGGAATAACATAGTTAAAAATGGCCAACACAGCTAATCAAATTATCTGACACAAAAAAGGCTATAGCTCAGTCAGTTTTACAGCTACTGACCTAAAAGTTGATGTGGTAGTAGCTGAGAGTCATTAACAAAACACATTCTCATGAATGAAATTGCACTTAATGTTATTTTCATGGTTTGACTAAAATGACTACAGCATGAAAGGTGGCAGGCAACATGTGTTCCTTTAAGTAAAGGTAGGCCTTTAATTTTTAAATATAATTTAAGAAAATCAAATAAAAATGGTCTAATATGTGTATATTTTAGTTAAAAGCTGATAAAATGTTGTTTTTTTTACACAACTATGAACATTTCTTTTCTTTTTTTTCCCTGATTGTATTCTGCATGACATGTTCAGCATTCTCAGAAATTAATAACACTTCAGTAATTTTCAAGCTAATTTATAAGCTCTGAGGGTACAATTTTGGACTTGTCAGTGAAGCATAAGGTAAAAGAAAAACAAACAAATGAACAAAAAACTTTAAAAGTCAGATATAGCTGTCATGGCTGTTAATGAGGTTGAAGAACAGCACCACTAAGGTTTAACACGGTGTTAAAAAACTCCAGATATTGAACTTTTCCAGCTGACTAACAGTAACTTTACAGGAGAAGTCAGAATATTATGACTCTTGATGCTTCAAAGATTGCAATTCTACATAAAGTATATATATAAAAAAAATCCTTGAAAAATAAGCCTGCACTTCTTTTTTCCTATAATCTTCATGGGCCGTGCTGTGTGTGTTTGACTGACAGCAGCTGGCCGCCTGTCAGAGCGCTGGTCCACTGCGGGGACAAAAGACAAAGTAAACATACTTATGCTGTAGTCCACGTCCTTCCGTCTCACTCTATCCCATGGGAGGACAGCGCTTGCAGTGAATTTGAAAAGGAGAGACCACAGCAGAATCTAACTGAACCAAGTGACATCTTCACACACATGCTGTTTAATGTGCTACAGCTCTTGAGCAGCTAATTAGGCCTGTAAACTAAAGTTAGCAGTGCCCTTTTGCTGTCGAATCTTTCTTTACTGGACTAGTTAAGGTGCAGAAAATGTCTATGCCCAACTTTATAAAAAATTGGAACACTATGGGGTTGTGGCTAATCAACATTTGCGGCTCTTTGTGTTGTGCAGCAAACTGCTCTTTAACTCAGAGTAATGTCTACTCTGACATTCCTGCTTTACACTAGATTCAGTTAGCTGTATCAAAGTAAGGTATTGATTTTTAAAGTAGAAAATACTAAGCTGTTTGACCTTGTCTAATTTTACAAAGTTCTTTACAATAGCTTTCTCATTCGCACACAAACACCCTCAAGCAATGTTTTTCATTTTATATTATGTATGCACTGTTTTTTTTTAATTATTATTATTCACACACCAAGAAGCATGTCAGGAGCAGCAGGGGAGTTTGTGGTCTTTTCCAAGGACATTTGAACTCTTGGCACTGCTTGGGATTGTACCTCCAATCCTCTAATTGTAACCAAATGCTGCTCCCTCCGTTATCGCTATTAATTCTTTTGTTCTATGCATAGCTGACAGAGTCAAAGAATGTTATTTAATTTTTTCTGCCCAATTTTCTTTTTATTGTTGTTTTTAAAACACTAAATCAAGGGATTAATTCCTCAAAGACACTGTGAAGGTGCATCATCCTGATCTAAATGTTTTGAAGCGTTGACCAAAGAGAAAGGAAAATCTGATTAAGGTTTATTGAAAGGTGGCACTTCTGAATCAGCTTGCCACCAGTGTTTTCACTAAAATAAAAAGGAAATAAGATATTAAATGATAAAAGATAGAATTTAGGTTTGTGGACAATCTTTAAAATCCATCTATAGTTGAGTAAAGAAAAAAAACTAACTAATTGAGGATTTTCCTGTGCAGAACCTCCTGTTGCATCATCATGCTTACAGCTGATCTGTCTGAAATAAGACAGATTGTCATCAAAGATTTTTATGTAAAATCATTTCAGGAAATAATGTGTGCCGCTCACTCTAGAACATCTCTGTTGAAGGGCTTCTTGCTGTTTCCGAGAAATTCTCCAATCATCTGTCGGCTCAGGCCTTTCCTCTGTAGCAGGAAGTGGGCTACGCCAATGGGCGTGTCTGGGATGAAGCCCCGGGAGATCAGGAACTGGAGGCCCTTATCAGGGTTCCTGGGACAAAACAGCAAGAAGGCGAAAAATTAATGATTGAAAGGGAAGTTTATCAGTCAACCTAAATGCTAAAGCAAAGAGTGTTGTAAACATCATGATGACTGTAGGAAACGAGAGGAGCAAGGAAAATGTGGGTTTATTGCAATATTCAACAATAATATCATAATAAGATGATTTCATAGTATTGTGCATTACAATGCATGGAAAACAAACTTAAAAATAACAAAATTGGATGTCATGAACTTATAGGTTTGAAATTCTTTATGCTGACTGCTTGCTATGCACCCCTGCATAAAGTGGAGACTAAAAAAAGTTCACACACACTAGACACAGTCTAATCTGTATGAATTCCCCTGTTAAACTATAAAAATCATTGACAAACACCTGAAGAATTAAAAACAGCTACAGTTAGAAGTTGCTGTTATAAAGTATCAGCTTTAATTCCCTGTTGCTTTGAATGTGCATTTGATGCTAATGTCAGCTCTCTCCAATTAACTCACTAACTGCAAAAATATTTTAAAAATTGTAAATATCATTTTTCTTAAGTTTCCCCAAATGGGAGGGACTTCACCCTATCATCTCCCTAATGGAATTTTTTGGTGATGTTCTACTGAGACCACATGAAAAAAGCATGTTATTGTCCAACGTGTGTGTGTGCCGGTAATATCTGAAGGTTTGGGTTTTTCTGCTTGTCTTTAATGTTTTATTGCAATTTCGTCCAAGTGCATGGATTTTTGATATCGATGAAAAAACAGCTTCATCGCAAATAACCAGGATACCATCTATCATATGCCATATACTAAAGATGGGGATTTCTGCATTATACCTGCAGCATCATGTCCCAGCTCCTCAAAGCTCCACCCCGGCACCAGTCAGGTAATTCTTTTAGAAAGAATGTGGTTTAAACCCACATTTTCAAGCAACGGGCAATAAAAGAAAATGTTCTGATTTTATTGTACAGACCTTGTCCTTGAAAACTAAATGGGCCATAATTGACTAATATAAAGCAGAAATTAATCTGGTTGGGTCGTGCCAGGTTCTATAGCACCACTTGTATAAGAAGCATCTGGGAAGAACAGCTAACTTTGAAAAATATTCACAATTTCCAAACAAAATCTTTTAATAATAAAAAGTACACCTGCTCAGATGTTTTGAAAACAGCAATATTTACTTAGTCTCCATCTCATTTACATTTCGGTTTACTTCTGTGCTCATCCCTTCTGAAAATGGTCTTAACATCTCACTGACTTCCATAAATTGATGTTTTAAAAATATATTCCTCTGTTTGCAATCATTTTGGAAGATATGTTTTTGTCTATTTGTAACCATATTAAAAGCGGAGTATAGTCGCTCCAGGGAGGCTACTGCATTATTATCACAGATTTTTTCCACTCTAGCCTTCATGCAGTTTTTAAACCACAGGTTTTCCATAAAAAACTGCATGTGTGTGTACCACAGAGGTTTAACAAGGTGCAGGAAAGATAATGGGCAGCATAAAAAGAAGGCTGGAAAAGAACCAAACAAAAGCAGATGTGCAGTAATGACACAGTCAGGGACGACAAAGGCGCTGCCTGAAAGCCTCTGCCATGAAAGCACCGGCGCTCTCTCAGCTGGTCGCTCACACTCTCAGCTGAAGGTGATATCTGGCCAAACAAATTTGGCAGATATCACTCATGTGATGTTTGCCCAACAACAGATGGATGGTGATTATTATTTGTAATCAGGGATGAATAAATGGGTGAAGATCAGAAACCTGGAAGGAGATCCGAGATGGAAAGATTCAGAGAGGTATGACAGTTTGCATCAAATGACTGCAAGCATGAATCTCTTGAATCTTGTGTTTACATAGGAAGAACAAGTAATCAATTTCAGCTTTGAATGCCACATTTAGTCTACCTTATACAACAGAGTTGTGCAAGATACTTTGTTTTTGTTATTATTTTTCATATGTAAATTCAACTGTAACTTTTAAAAAGTGACACTGGAGAGTGGGTTCCAACTATAGAGGAATCACACTTCTCAGCGTCCCCAGGAAAGTTTACTTCAAGATGTTGGTAGGGAGGCTCCAACCGATTGTTGAATCTCTGATTCAGGAGGAGCAGTGTGCTTTTTTTCTGTGTTATGGAACAGTGGACCAGATATTCACCCTTTCTAAGTTGCTCAGGGGATCGTGGGAGTTTGACTCCAGTTTACATGTGTTTTGTGGATTTGGAGAAGGCTTATAACCGTGTAGCCCAAGGCATTCTGTGTGGGGTGCTGTGGGAGCATGGGATGATGGGATCACTTCTGAGGGCTATCCAAATTATTAAAAACTGTTAAATTGCCAATATATCCCGTTTCTTAAGACTTCAATCATTTAATCCAATAGACAACACAAACAATAGTAAATACCAGAATAAGTTGTTTGGAATTGGCAGAGAAGATTTGGCAATTTTCATGGGCACAACCCAACTCAACTCTGCTGCTCAACCCACAAATGCCTTTTCCTAACAAATGTGGCACCATTTAAGGGAATAAACAGGTTTTTCAATAGTAAAAGTTTTTTTTTCTTGCCAAAAATCATTGTTACAACAAAGAGATAATCAACTAAACACAAATTTCATTTTGTGCTATGTGTATTTACATTTTGCTGGTCTTTGTCATATATATAAATTCATAAAGTTTACTATATAAAATATAAGTGTCAGGGTTTGAGTTTCTGTGTCCTTATTTTGTGTTTCGTGTTCTGTTTGAGTTCTCTTGTCTTCGTGTTCTGTCTGCTCTGTCTGTCAGTATTCACTTCTCCTCAGTCCTTCACTTG
>JAOXNZ010000074.1:10757620-10770451 GCA_028566095.1 Kryptolebias brasiliensis
AATTTATAAAAATAAATGTTTCTAAAGTGTCAAAGTACTTTGTGATCCAACTCTGTTACATTAAAATCTATGTAAAATTGTATGAAGCCAGTCCCTCTAATTATGTGTAAAAAGTTAGAATTTCAAAACCAGATTTTTGCCCATTTGTTTTGTCTGTTACATTAGATAAAGCTCAAAATGAAATGATCAAACTGGACATCTATGAAAAAAATGTAAAAAAAAATATACTGTGTACAAAAGTCACAGCCTGATGGTGGTAAAAAAGAAATGACTAAAAAGGAAGGTCTGTACAACATAGGAGGACAAACATCTCTAGGATTCAGTGGTCTTCCGGTGTTTCTCAATGAATAGTCATTGCTGTCCTCATGTTCGGTTGTCTCCATGGCAACATTTTCTCTTCCTATCTCTTGCAGCTGCCATGTAACCACCTTGCACCTGTCTGGAGCATGACTTTGGAAGTTCTTATCTGGTTCTGACTTCTTCACTCTCGACTAGACAGTGAGGGCGCCTGGTTCAGAATGCACAAAACGCAACAAACCTAAACAAGCTTCTCCATACAGAGCTTTCTCTCTCTCTCTCTCTCTCTGCTGTCTGAGGACTCAGACAAAATTCAGCACGACTAAAGAAGAGGAAGGAAAAACAAGCATTAATGTTCATCAGTTTTACCTCAAACACCTGGAATCTTTGATTTGTTCAATGTACTTGACACAAATGGCAAATAAACCCATGCAGCCCTTCTCTAAAAATCTCCTGACATGTTTTGCTCCTGCAACTATATGTTGAATGAACAATAGGAGCCTATATTCTATATTTAGCCAGAGGCAGAGTCAGGGAGGCAGTCTAAAAGCATGCTTTCAGAGATGTAAGTGATGTTGTAATCCTGAAGAAGACGGAGCTAAGTGCCAGCAGGATGCAATTTGGTGAATACCTACAGCCTTTCTGCTCTCGGTGCACTGGGTTCCAAACAGCACTTAAGTGTTTTTTTTTAGTTACCAGATTTGAAAGAAGATAGGAGGATGAAGAAATCATCCAGGTTTGAAAAATGCAAAGCTTTACTTCATTACCTTAACAATTCTACCAATTTGTCTAATGTTTTAAAAGTTTTTTCATCTGAATTCAAGATGCTTTTTTTTTGCCCCTGTTAGTGCAGTTGATACAGTATGTGGTGAGCAAGAAATAAAGTGTCACAGTGAGTAAGACATTAAACTTACGTGGCTCTCATTCCCATCTTCTCTCATGTTTGGGTATCTGTAGAAACTCAAGTTGGATTATTCCAATTCTGTCTAACATCAGCCTGGCAAACAGATCTTCCCACACTTCTCTGTCTCAATAATTCACCAACTCTCTTTTTTAATCTTTGTGCTTTTGCGTCTCTCAGGGAAGATAGACACTTCAAAGTTTGGCACTTCTTTATGTCGGTTCTTTCACGACGTTCGTGAACAGTTTTTTTTTTTTCAGACCAAAGTTCAAGAGCACCTTCACTGATCATGCAGCATTTTATTTTTTATGCTGTTTTCTTTATTTTAAGTCTCCTTTTTAATTTCTAAAGAATTGTTTCAAAATCTTTAGTTGGCACACATGTAAGATGTTACAGAAAAACAAGAGGTCAGCATCTACAAAACAATTATTCTTCAAAGGGGAAAAAGCATCCAAATGACTCAAATATGACATGAATCTGTTCTGCTGTTTCACTTTGTAACAGGGGGAAATTAGAATGTATTTTATGTACAATGATCTAGTAAAATGTATTTACAAGTGATGATTTACATTAGTCTATCATGTCCTCCCCACTTGTTTTGAATCAGTTGTTCTTTTCAGTATAATTAATCTTTGAAGTTGTCAGTGATTATCACCCGCTGGCAAAGGCAGAGTGATACTCTTTTTGCATGTGTCTGTGTGTGTTCTTTTGTCTGTAGCAAAACATTTCATGAAACACAAAATGGATTTTAATGTAACTTTCAGTAAGTAATCATTGGGTTGACATCTACAACTGATTACCTTTTGGAGTCAAGACAAGTGATTTTAGGAAACACAAAATAGCTACAACTCAGATAACTTTACAGATACTGCGATGGACTGTCCAGGGTGTCCCCTGCCTCTCGCACAGTGACTGCTGGAGATAGGCACTGGCTCCCCGCGACCCGGATGGAAAAAGCGGGTAAAGAAAATTAATTGATGGATGAAACTTTACAGATATTGAGCTGAAATTTGGTGTGGTAGTAGCTGAGAGTCATTGCCAACACATACTCGCACTAACAGACCATGCAAGATATCACAATATCTCGTGAAATTGTGCATAATGTCATTTTCAAGGTTATTTGCAAAGTAGCTATAATTCTATCATTTCTCAACATAAGATGATCTTTGTCTCAAATTCTGGCATAAAAGGGAGTGGTATAAATGCAAGTACAAAAACTGAATTTCAAGTTATCTAAACATCCATTCATCTATCCATTTTCCTTAGCCGCTTCTCCTTTTCCGGGTAGTCATCTAAACATGTAATATAGAAATTGTGGAGCCACTCACAGGTTGAAGAGGTTGAGGCCGATCCTGTAAAGGCGTTTCCTCATGACATCCGTAGACAATGTGGGTGACTTGCAGCTGGCTGGGTTCTCACAGTGGTACCGTGGAAGGCTGAGGATCATGGCCTGAAGTGCCTCTTTGGACGAGGCTTCAGAGGTCGAGCGGGCCTCCGTTGATGTGCTGCTGCTGCTCATCTGCTCCGAGCTGTTGTCTGCCGTCTCGGAGCCACATCTCTTGACATCGAGAGGCTCCACCACAGGAGAGCTCCCCAATGTCACGGCTTCTTGGGGTGGGGGGACATGGACGGGTTCTGTTGGGGGAGGTGGAGGAGGTAGAGAAGCTTCCTCCAGACTTTGAGGGGCAGCCATTTTATCCAGAGAGGTCAGAGGAGGCTGAATCTCCTCCAGTAGCTCCTCTTCACTTGGAGGTGGGGCAGGGAATTCCTCATCCTCACCTACTTGTAGCTCTATTTCAGGGGCTGGGGGGGGCTCTTGTGGTGGAGGTGGAGTATTTATGGGTTCGCTTGGGGCCTCTGGAGGTAGAGGAGGTGGTTCTTGTGAGGAGCCATGTGGGACAGACAGCAGTGAGGGGTTTGTTGTTACAGTAGTGGAGGGTCCTTCTTGTTGAATGCAGCTTCCAAGTGTGACTGAAGAAGATGACTCCATGACTGAGGATGAAACTCTAAAGTTCTGACTGTCAATCTGCACCGTCACATCCCGAAATGCCATCATCAGTTTACTTGCGCTTCTCGACAGGTCACTTGGGTCCACTGGGCCTTGTTGAATTGTTGACTGTCCCACACCACCTCCTTCACCACCTCCTCCTCCTGCAACTCCCGCGGCAGCCGCTGCCGCCGCTGCTGCTGCATTGAAAGAGTCAGCACTGAACTGATACGTGCCACCTTCTTGTAGCGAGCACATGGTCTTGAGGCTCCAGTTGCTGAGCGCATCATCTATAGACTTTGCAAGTGACTGGACCTGTTCAGAGAACGAGTCTTCCAGGTCAGTCAGGGTGCTACCAACTGTGGCAGGCAGAGACGGCGAGCGCACCAGTGGAATGCCTGCCAAGTTACAGCCTTCTGCCAGAGCTCGTTCAGCAGAGAAACCCTCGGTGTTTTGCACACGGACCTTGCGCAGGGAGATGCGTCGGGGCAGACGGCTCTCCAGAAGTGAATTGCGGATCTTCTCAAAGTTTTTGCTGAGCTGGTACTGGCGGAAGGCGGTTTGGATCTTGCAGGCAGCGCGGCGAGAGATGAGGTGGCCACCATATTTGTGCTCTAACATTTCGATCTAAGAAAAAAAAGAGAGATACAAACAGGAAGTATTGAAGTTTTATTTTAAGTTTATGCTCGTGAAATTGTAAGAAAAAAATACTGCCTACACAGACAATCTGCTATTATGGTTCAAATTAACCCCAATTCCAAAAAAGCTGGCACGTTGTGTAAAATGTGAATAAAGACAGAATGCAATGATTTGCAAATCTCATAAACCCATATTTTATTCTTAATGGAGCAGTAAACAAATCAAAAAGTAGTTTTGAATTTTATGGCAGCAACACATCAAAAAAGTGGGGACAGCTGGTCTCCTCAGTTCCTAGACATTTACCAACTGTTTACCTAGAGATGCTTCACATTGGGAAACATGGTGATGTCCCTTCCTTTATGAGATGCTGCTGCCATCAAATTCAAAATTACATATTTCTGTTTTTTATTGGGACAGTTTCTGTTTAATAATTTGATTTGTTTACTATGTTCCATTGTGAATAAAATACTGGTTCATGAGATTTCCAAATCAGTGCATTGTGTTTTTATTTACACTTTACAGTTTTTTCAGAATTGGAGTTGTAATAACACTTTTCAATTAGTCATCACAATAACTGCTACCTATTATATTGATGAATTTCAATACAAAGACACACATTTTGGCAACATTCTAATGATTTTCTGTCCTGGGTACCAATACCATTTATCATACAGAATTATTCAGTACATTCTTTCTGAAAGATAATTCTCCTATTAGAGCTGAAACAACCCAGTGCGAAAAACAATTGGATGTGGATGCAAAATGAGTCAGCAGGTCAAAAAAAGACACTGAAGGCTGTAAAATGTAATTTCTGGGGAAGAAACTGGGCACATTTAGATACTAAAGTACTGCAAATTCTTCTAATATTATTCTCAGATGGGTCATTAATCTTCCAAGCTTAGGCTATAATTTATTATAAGCTATATATGTGAGGCCATACAGGTGAGAACTCAGTGTCAGCTGACTTCTGATCTTTAAACAAACATTTCAAATCATGCGTAACCAAAACAGCTCCTAATTTGCAACTTTTCCACAGAGAAGTATGACATGCAGCACTAACTTTTCTAAAGCTGAACAAGCTATTAATCTTGCTTGTGAAATTTTGCTGAAAAGCTGTGGGAAACAGAGATGTAATATAGCCATTTTCATCTGGCAGCAGCTCCGTCACTCGATGAAACCTCTTTAAATTTCCCCGAACAATTGGGCCAGAATGAGCGCTTATCTTTTCAAGTCACTCAGAGATTTCTTTTCATTCAGACTTAAATCAATGGGTTTAATTCTGTTTGTCTTCTGAGTCTATCAAGGACGAGAGTGCAGAGAAGATTTCAGCTTTGAAAGAATGAAAGGGCCAGTTCACAACATTGTAATTGTTCTGCATTGAAATGTGCATTTAAAAAGGATTTCATTCTAGAAACAAGACATCCTTGTTGTCCTGTGTTCTCACTACTCTTAAGATATCAAGTTTGCCGTCTGTATCAGGATGATGAGGATTAGGTCAGTCTGCATAAATATCTTTCTGCCAATTCAAATGCAACCAAGTGACCAAAGAGATCAAATTGTGACTTTAATCTCTTTATACTTCAGTCCTGGACAAAGTCACCGCACAAGCTCACGTAAGCTTCCATTCAAGTAAACACTGATAGGCTATAATGGCTCAAGGGTTTGCAATTTCTGATAAGTGGCTGGCTCAACAAGATGCAGCCTCTGTCGCTGTCATTGGAAGAACAAAATCATGCACAAAGCTCTTTAGAAAAGCGAAATGACACTGAAAATCCATCTTATCTACTCCATTTACATTTCTGTGCAGTGCCTCTGTGAGCCAAGTGAAACAGACTGAGAATATTAAGGAAGCCTCTGAATAGGATTCCGGTTTCCAGCTCTACTGTATCTGCTGATGGTGGCAGTCCGGCTGGTCCAACTCAGCCTGAATATTCATCACTTTTTTTAATCTGACCTGCTCTGTGCACCTTATCTCCATGAGTGTGCTCTAAAGATATTGTGTAGTCTTTTTAATACATGCAGAGCTGCAATATGATTGACGTCATTCAGAGAGTTGCCCCTCAACTAAACACATTCTGCTAAAAGTCAACAACATAGGTGCCCTTGACTGTGAGAGCAGATCATCAGCATGGCGCCGTTTGATTAAATGTTGCAGTTGAGCTTGTTTGTGCTTTGCCTTCTTTGTAAGCCGGGTTGGGGGGAAATGAATAAAGTATTTGGGTCATGATGCTTTCTTTATTCAAGTGTGTATCTGAGACACTTTGCTATTCAGACAAAATTACAGCCTGCAAAATGAGAAAAGACATTATGGATGGAGGAAGGAACCATTGAGGAAATAACAAGAACTGTGCTGCTATACAATTTAAACTACATGGATGTGATTTGTAGATTTAGCCATAATGCTAAACTGCTCTGAAGCCTCATTATCAGTCATTTTAACATATCTTTAGTCATCGCTAGTTTCATTCAGCAACCTAGAAGTTCAAAACAGAAGCATAGCTGCCTTGACTAATTTGTTACTGACTTGCTAAGCTACTTTTAGTTAACCTCCTGAAGCACAATACAGATAGTTTGAGGCTCCTGATGCATAATATCTCAGTTTCTGCACATGTGCGATAGTGATAAATTTTTATTTAGAGCTTAATTTCTCTTAAAGGGCTAATGCACAATGTTTGGAAAGAGTGCATCATGTGGTTGAGCAGCAGCAGCATCTTTAGACTAAAGCAGAACAACTGAAAGCTTAACCTCAAAAGCAGTTTTTCAAATGGCTAAAAAATCAGTATTTCTGTGGGGTCAGTTAGGCCATAATGTATTCATATTCTTTAACAAAAAAAATTGTGAAAATAACTAGCTTTGCTATAGTTTCAAACTGTTGTTTGATGCTGTATAAAGGTTTAAAATGGTCTTTATGGGGACCTTTACTTTGCACTGGTAATTTACTGTTCTAACATGGTGATATTGTACCAAGACCATAAATAACATTATTGTCTTTTTCAGTATAAATGGAAAGGTTCCCCTCATTTATGTGTTCTAAGAACTGACTGTATAGTAAATATAGTAAACTGGCTACATAGTATAGACTGGCTACATTATAAGTTGTAAAGAAATACAAGTAAGTCCAGTCCATGTAAAAATAGAGGACATTGTTCTGACTAAGTAATAAAACTATAATTGCAAAAATGAACATGTGTAAGTCAACAAAATTTGGAGCATTGATCTAGTTATTTTTTATCAATAGTTTAAAAAATGTTACATAATCATATTAATTCAATAAAATAAAGCATTAAGAATAGTAATGTTTATTCTCTTACTGTTTTTTTATCTGTCCTGTCATTTTCGTTCTAAATGTTACACTTCTTAGTGCTAAAACATCATTATTCTGTGGCTTTAAACTGATAAGTTGGTAAAGTAGAGTTCTATAAAGATTAAACTACTGCTGAAAGTCTGTTTCTTGCATTTGAAATCACAGTTTGTCTTAGAATTACTAAAAGCAGAACTAATATCCAAGGAAACTTTAATCAGCAATGTGTTGATGCATGCAATATGCATGGTTACAATGATCATAGTATACAAATGTCAACACAGACCACACGTTCACTGTCGCATGTAGAGAAGTAAAGGTCAAAGAAATAAAGAGCTGGATGAAAAGCAGGCAGAAGACACACAAAAACAAGGGCTTGAAAGAGGAGGTGACATTAAAAAAGGGTGGCGAGACAGATGACCACACCAAGAATGACACTTTTAAAGTTCCCCTCATTAGCTCCTGTCAGTTGTAGTTCTGATTATTTCACCAAGCTCCAAGATCATTGAGTGGTTTGAAAGAACAGCGCTCTGTTCCACTATCTCTAAATAAATTTTGACAGGCAGATCAGCACTGTGCTGACCTCATGTTTCACTCTGAATAAGGAGGAAAAGAAAGGCATTGCCCAAAGCAGTGCAACATATCAAACATTCCAGTATGAAATAAAACATTTTAACCAAAGTTTAAAGTTTGAATGTGAACACAATCAGAAAATGCAAGTCGTGATCCCTAAATTTACATAACGGCATAATGGGAAATATTATTAGGGAAAGTTAAGGGCATTATCTCTAAGCCTTTTAAAGTGAAATGGAAAACTATCACAGATAGAAGCTGTAATTTGGATATATTAAAGATGAACTCAAGCTAAGTTCCTATATTTTGAAGCACAAACAGATATAGTGGTTTAGATAAGTGTTCTTTATTCATATGAAACTGTAATACCCAAGGATGATGGAAAGGAAATGTTTGTCAAAAAAAATTTATGCTTAAACTAGTATTGTGTTTTATATCAAAATGTTTATCAGTATCCTCCTGGCTACCAGTAGTTCAAATTTGTCCTCTGTGGAGGACATTTGTAAACCTGAATATCTCCCACCCACTGCATGCTACTGAATTCACTCCTTTTGCTGTCTACAGAGGACATTTAGAGCTTTTCAGTGGTACGAAATGTGAAGGGGTGAGGCTAATTACCTTACAAAGATTGGGGAATTTAAAATAAAATGTGATTGCACAATATTTTTTTTCCTGGTAGTCAGGAGGGTATAGCATAAAACAATGTTTTTTTTGTTTTTCTGTAACAGATTTTAAATGGCAGTTTTAAAATCTTAGGCTACTTTGAACTTGGGTTGTGTCTCTTATATTAGAAACTTCACATACAATCTTATCTCTAATGACGTAGATGTACACTATGAAAAGTGAAACTTTTTACACATTTAAAGTGTTTGACTTTCATGGAGTGTGGCCCCACATTTCAGCATTGCATGTAAATATATCTGAAAAACGTTTGGAGTAAACTGTTTCAAACTGCACCATTTGATATAGTTCCGGATAACCGTTTTTATGTTTGTTTTCATACTTTGCAACAAGTAGCTTGAATATCACTCAGTGAATCTGAAATGAACTAGCCCTGATGAGTTCATGAGCAGTTTGGAATCTGTTAATTGCAAAACATTGGGACAGAGAAATGTCTAAGACCAAGTTTTCCCTCTCAATAACCTAGTAAATAGTAAATACTGTAGTGAGTAATCAGATGCTAGATATAGTGAGTTGTCATCACAGTGTAGTGAGTTTGTGTAAAATGAGTTGGCATTGAAGTTAGTTGGCATCAGGTTTAAAGAACATCACCCTTAAATATATGAAAGAAGACTAATATATGTAAATAAAAACAGCAGATCATTGGTACTCACATGCTGTAGAAATAAGACGCAAAATGCAAAGCCAGGATTATCAGCTTCCATGCTCATGCAAGCTGTCTTACAGCCCAGAAACATTTACATGATTAATGAGATGATTATATAACGGCAAAAATGGGATCTTGCTAATGCTGACTGGGTTACAAAATGAGGATGACAATAGAAAAGGTCAGATGGTATCGGGGTCTGAAGGGCTGTTTTGCTGATGAATTTCTGGAAACTGAATTTAAATTTAGGTTGAAGAAGTACAGAAATATTTTCATAGAATAATCCACTATTTTTATCATCTGCCTTCAAAAGGCAAAGGCGGACAAAAATATCTTTGTCTGTGTTTGTGTGTGCCTGTCTCTTATTGAAATATCTCATAAACCACTGGAAGAATTTTAATGAAATTTTCAGGAAATAATCATTGGATTTACCTCTACAGGTGATTAACATTTCAAGATGGCCTCCACAGCCAACCAACCTTACAAAACACAAAAATGGCTACCATTCTGTCTGTTGCGCAGATATTGTGCTAAAATTACGTGTGGTTGTGGCTGAGAGTCATTCACAACACATACTCAAAGTATTACTCATTGTGCAAGATGTATGTTTAAAACCTTGCCATTACCTGTTGAACTAAACCCTGTTTGTCTGTTAGCAAAATATCTCATGAGCCACAGAGCAGATTTTAATGAAAGTTTCAGGAAATAGTCATAGGATGCACCTCTACAACAATCACTTTTGGAGGAAACCTAATTCAAGTTGGCTGCCACAGCCAACGAACCTTAGAAAACACAAAAATGGTTATAATTCAGTCTATTTTACAGGTATTGTGCTAAGATTTGGTGTAGTAGTCGCTGAGAGTCATTCACAACACATACTTTGAGAGTTACATCTTGCAATATCACATGAGCTCATGCATAATGTTATTTCCAAGGTTTGACCCAAACTGCTACAACTTTACACATAAGATGATCTTAAACCTTAGTTCTTAGGTCTGAATCCTAACCTGGACATTGTTTAATATAACACAGCAAACTGAGCAAATTTACAAGCTATATTTTGTTTTCCTTCAAAGAAAGTTGTACTTTGTGGAAAAAACAATAAATGGTTTTTAAATATACATATTCAGTTTACAAAGGTGGCATGTGCTTCTCAAGGTTAAAAACTCACATTTAAGTGAGTTAAATAATCTATCGTGAGTTCCTCCCTCAGCAATAAAGTATCTCTCTCTGCAGATCCAATTACTCTGACATTGATCTGGAGAAGCATCAACCCCCTACAACCCCCACCTGTACAGACAGAAGATCAATCCAGCTGATTGCGTATCTCAAGCCTCGTTGACAGGGAGATAGTGGAAAATAGGGGCTTTTAGATGTGAGATTAAAAGTGGGAGAGGGGAGGTGAGAGAACGAGACACAGGTTAAAAGAACTCCAAGCCTCGATTAGGGGAGTGATGAAATGAAGTCAAAACTGAAGAAAAATGGAGCTGATAAAGGGATGATAAAACAAACCCATCCTAGTTAAATAAACTGTTGTTAGCTCATTTTTATAGTTGTTAGCTAATAATTGTTAGCTTATTTTTATTCTCATTCCTTGAATTTTTGAATATATACAAAAAGGGACATAATCTAAATGACACTAACTATTCTTCTATGGAAAATCTTTCTTTGTTTTGGACCTTGGGACTAAGAAACACTTAAGACCAAGAGCTAATGTTTACTGATTGCTCTGAGGTATTGATTAGGTGCAGCCAAGTGTGGTTCAGCACACTTACAGAAACAGAAATGAAAGTTACGACTTAAGAGACTGAGATCAGCAACTTTTGAACCTTGTGAGCACTGAGAACTCAAAAAAAGAAAAAAACTACATTGTGTTAAATTTGTGTGAGCCTGTTACTAACACTTGGGCAAAAGGTGCAATAACATTTTTGTCTGTGTGTGTATTGGGGGGGAGCGCATTCTTGTGTCTGTCTTTTATCTAAATATTTTCTAAACCACTGGAGAAATATTAATGAAACCTGGGGAAGGTAATTATTAGCTGTACATCTACAACTGACTGACCTGGAGTCAACCCAATTCAAGATGGCTGCCACAAGTAACTGACCTTAACCCACAGAAAATGGCTATAATTCAGTGAATTTTACAGATATTGAGCTAAAGTTTGGTGGGGTTGTAGCTGACAGACACTCACAACACATATCCAAGCACTAACAGATCACATGAGATATTTGTTATTTTCAAGGTTTGACCAAAATGGCTAATTTCTCAGCATAAGATGATCCGATTCTAAATCTCTTGAGTGAAAGTCAGTGGGCAATATGCATTCCTTCAAGTACCACTAGGGCTTTAATTAATTATGTTTTCAAATTAAATTTCTTGTTTAAATGTGTGAACAGAAATCACTTTACTTTGTTTGTGAAGAAAAGAGAAAAGATACAGATTCATGCCTTTTAAAAGATGCAGTCAAGAAAACTGATTTTGCAGCATTATAAAGCTGAGGAATTTGTAAGGAAAATTATTTAAAGATCCACAAACTTTTGAAAAGCTCCCTGAAGCTGTTTTTAGACACCATTGTGCAACTGTAAAATCAAATTTATTAGACCTGTCGGGCCATGAAAAGTAGGCCCAAACCGTGCCACCTTACCTGCACGATGATCCATGGACTGAAAAATGACGTTGGATTGTGGATGAAAACAAATGATAAATGTTTGATGGTTCTTGAAAGAAAGATGTTATGAGGATGATTTCTGAGTGATGGAAAGCACAATTTAAGTGACAGATGTGTGAACATGAAAAGTCATGTACAAAAACATTTGCGTCTCATAGACACATAACCAGCTTTAGACAAAACCCACCTGCTTTAATAAGATGAGTATATTTACCAGCTGCATGCTTTAGTTCAGCAAGAAACCACAGGTTTTGAATCATCCAATGAATAATATAAAGAAATACAAGAAACAAAACAAACTAGAGGCTTTTAATTCAAGCAAACCCTACAGTTTATGTGCATGCATGCATCTCATAACAAAATATTATCATATCTTACTTGTAATACTTTCTTACAGCAATCCTAAATTTAAATTTGCAAAAACAAGTGAGGATGTTGATGACATGGTTATGATAATGCTGGTTTATGACAATGAAAACAAGGAATAAATACAGTTTTGATCATCCACAAGAGTCATTAGGGGTCAATAAGCCGATTAACAGAATCCCATCGGGTGCCCAACAGATCAGATCCCCTCTTCCTCAGGCAGAAACTGAACCACACCACAGACAAAAAGGTACAATACAGACATCTTTCTGCATCCTCGGCTGTCCCCCTCCCCTTGCACAGACAGCACACTCCCCCTCCCTCCCCCCACTCCCAGAGATCACCCTACCTGCTTGTTTTTGAGGTCAAGCGAGAGCTCATAGTCAGAGGAGGCAGAGTGCAAGCCGGCCCCGTTGCGCTGCACCCTCAGGGGCGAGGCCGTGTGATGTAGGCTGGCTCTCCTCCCCGCACCGCCTCCTTTGGCTCCTCCCTCTTCCTCATCCTCTTGCTCCTGCACCACCTTGGCCTTGCTGCTCTCACCTTGCAAATCATCCCCCTCTTGCTTTGCCTTTGCCTCGACGACTTCCTCTGACTTTTGAGTCTCTTGCTCCCCTTCCGTCTGCTCCTCTCTGCAAGGTGAAGGAGCTTCATGGGCGTCCTGCGGCGCTGCTGCCTCGCTCACGAACTCCCCTTGGGGCTGAGGCTGAGGCTGAGGCTGAGGCTGAGGCTGAGGCTGAGGCTGAGGCTGAGGCTGAGGCTGAGGCTGAGGCTG
>JAOXNZ010000074.1:10843355-10855884 GCA_028566095.1 Kryptolebias brasiliensis
CAGTGACTGCTGGAGATAGGCACCGGCTCCCCGCGACCCAGAATGGAAAAAGTGGGTAAAGAAAATGGATGGATGGAAACAAAATATGCAAAAGTTTTCCCAGACTGCAGAAATGCACTCTCGCAACAATACCTTACCACTCACGTCTATTATTTTGTTGACATGCTCTCTGTTTACTGTGCGTGTGCTCAGTTTTTTTATACGCACATCTGCACAGCTCTTAGAACAATTTTAGAGCAACAATTTTGGTAACAAAATAAAGTGTTACTCATTTTATCTTATAGTTATGTGTGATTATTGTATTTTTCACATTTGTTAAAACACATTTTTAAGCTGACATGTAAAAATAGCTTGTAGATCGTGAACTGTTTTTTCAAAAGGAAGAAATGCATCAAATGCAGTTCTGCCTAAAGCTCCCAGCTTTAAAGCAGTTGCATTTCAGAGTAGCTCCTGCTCTGAGCCTTCTGTTTGCCATTGTATACCAGTTTATATGCATATTAAATGCACTACCTTTTTTTTTTGTTTGTTTAGTATTATCTCTGATTTGCTTAAGAAGCTTTTGGTCTGACTTAAAGAGTTTCTTGTTTGCTTTCTTGTTTGATACTGGTTGTATTGTTGCGTAAAGCTCTACACATGATTGCAAAAAAAAATTAGACACCGTCTGCCCTAAGGTATACTCTGCGTGCTTCACTCTCAAATACAGCAATAATGGAACTCTTTCAAGTAAAGCTTTCCAGACTTCCTGTATCATCTCTGCGCTCTCTATACTTAATGCTCCACACTGCATTGCACTGGGGTGACAGGAAGAGGTGGTGTGGTTGACCATGGGTGCTGCCAGACTTCAACTGGCTCACTTGTGAGACTGATTTTTGCTAAGTCTGTAATTTTTTTTTTAGCACATCTAAGTGTCCTGTTTTGGATGAAGAATTCCCAAAAATCTACCCTTGAATGCACATTCTGAATCCTGCATCTTCAACTGCACTGATGGAGAAACGTTAGTGCTCTGAATATAAGAAAACCTAAACAACCTGAAGAGCTTTTTGTGCACATCTGTAATGATTTCCTCTGAATGGTTGTTTGTTGATGTTTAGGTCTCTTGTTGACATTTACAGTATCAGGTGCTGTGAACAGGCACTTTTATTGGTTAAGGTATTGTCATCATTAAAGGGCTAGTTTGGTCATTTTGGAAGTGATGTCAAATATTTATCAATAGTTAGTACCTTATGAGTGATGACATCAGTCATAGAGCATGGAGTAAGAAGGAAAGGGCAGAAGTCTTCCTCCAGATGATGCTAATGGCTAATCACAAGCCAAATCAAGGCACCTTTTGTACCTTTTGTCAGGCTTCTAAAACAACTCTCAAAAATGTCATACAGCTGTGATGAACAGTGCATTACCTAATATTAAATCTCTGCTTTTGCATGACATTGTTTAGTTTGCTGCTGTTTTCTCAACCGAACAACATCCAAATGTCTGACTCTTGCATCAAATTGAGCAAAATTTATGAATATTTTAATACTTTATGGACCCGATGGGATGAGTCTACAAGCCCTGATGACTCAGGGGCCACCGGTTAATGATCATTGGCTTTTTTACATAAAGTTCTATGTATAATCAAATCTCACTTGTAATATTTATTTCATTATTGTTTCATTAGCTCATATAAATCAGTTTGTGAACATCATGTGCATTTTCTTGTTTTAGATGTAACCTTCCACCGCTCACAAAGGAATACGTGGACGATGTGGGAACGAAAACACATCTGGTCACTGCCAACCCCAGCATCATAGAAAAGAGGTAATGACCTTTAAATCGCAGAAAACCACACTTACGTACATACGCACTCAAAAAAACAACATTCTCATCTAGCACTTAGACAGAAACACTGATAGTGTGCAGACAGTGTAAGTGGAATCAGTGCTCACAGTTTCCAGACGTTTAGAAATGGATTGTAAAAGATGCATTAGACCAGAATAAAATAATCACAAGGAATTGCGTGAGGCAGTAAAACTATTTAGGACTGAAGCTATGAAAACACATTGCAGTAGCAGGTCTTGTTTTGCTTCTTTTTTTTTACCAATGTGAACATGTAAAGATCAGTCTTTAGTTTTGAGGTTGAACTTTACCCTGAAACCCTCTTTTCTGTTGGCAGATATTGTAACTGTTGCCCTCCACAGTAAGCAGTCAAATTACAGGAAATGACAGCTACCGTGACTGTTGTCCTTTCCAGTACTATTTGCAAAGTGAGAGACAGTGAAAGGACCTGAAAACAAACAGCTCCACAGAAAAGGCTACAGACCAGTTTCAGAACATTTGACCAAAGTTGATTGTGCATCACATTGTTTTAGAGTAACACTCACCTTTTTTTATATCTGTATGTGTTTTTTCTTTGCAGATACCAGAACCTTCTGTGGTCCAGAAAAGCTTTTGTGGACAGTATGAAGGTCTACGGCTCCAGCTACATCTACATGCCGGCGTTTTCCATGAAGCCTGGTACTGATCCATCACTACGAGCATATTACACATTGTCGGACACCTCGTCCAACCTCACCATGCTCTTTGCGAATCCTGAATTCCTGCGCACAGTGGGCAAGTTCTGGAAAGCCCATGGCATTCACGCGAAGCGCCTCTCCACAGGGCTGTTTCTGGTCAGCTTAGCCCTGGGGCTGTGCGACGAAGTGACCACCTACGGCTTCTGGCCATTCTCGGTTGGCCTAGACGAGCAGCCCATCAGCCATCATTACTACGACAACATCCTGCCCTTTAAATGGTTCCATGCCATGCCTGAGGAGTTTGTCCAGCTCTGGCACCTGCACAAAAGCGGCACTCTCCGCATGAGGGTGGGGCGCTGTCCCCCTCAGAACGGAGGAAGTTAGAGTGCCTGGAGGATTGATGCGATAAAGGTTCAATGATGTCTTTTGTTACAAGATGGCAGATAAAAAAATTAGACTGTGATCCATCAGGCAGTTGCTTGTTTGAGATAAATGAGAGCAGCGCAGGTTTTATCTGATGATTCCCTGCGCTGTATCTCTGTTGATTCAATATCCTGCTCTCTAAGCCAATTTCTGATTTTCATAAGAAGGTCGTCCTCAGAACACACAGTGACACACACCTGGAAAGTATGCATACATTCTCAAAACTTTGCCATGTGTCTGCACTTGTTCATGAAATAGTATGTGTGCATGTATGTGTTTTTTTAATTATTTTTGTTGGAAGCATCAGCTGTGAAAAGTGTGGGGGATGTTTTTTTATCTGACTGATATACAGTATGTGGCAGCAGGACCCAACCCCCATTTTGGATTTTGTTCAAAAGAGACAGAGGGAGTGAAGAACCAAAGGGGGAACAGTAAAACACTGAAAGACTGCTGAACTGTGAGGAGAAGGGAGAGATAGTAGTGTCCTGGTACTGAATCTTAAGAACTTTATCCCCTAGAATGTGTAGCCAAGTTGCATTCTAACTTTTTATTGAAAAGGGAAAACTACACTCTGATGTTGTATAAGTTGTTTTTTTATTGCCAAATGTGATGTTTCAGGTTTATTGTGAATTTTGTTTTGTTGTTGTTTATCAAGGGAGGAAACGTTATCGATATAAATATGTAAATACTCAAAAAGAAATAGTCACACATACCTCAGTTTTTTTTTCTCATCCCTAACTGACTCAGACACAAACAGGCTCTTTAGTTAATATCACAGCCACTTCTTTAGAGAGCCTGCTGGAAGTCGTCTTTTAGTTACTGTACTATACTTGTCAAGTGCCAAACCAAGGGAACAGTGGACTCTTTGATACGGTCTTGCACAGTGCTTGTGCTTTTTGTGCTCTGAAATGAGAACAGGGTAATATGAAGAAGAGGTAGTGACAGACAAAAAGGACTCTATGTCACAAAGTGGCATTTCACTCAGTTCTGGGGTTTTTTTCTCATTAAATATGGAACACCTTATTTGGTAAATAGTGATGTTTTTGTTTGCCTTATTTGCATGGGGGAAAAAAAATCTCACTCATGTAAAAGCCAACACAACACTGATGGGGTTTTCTTTTGTACTTGCAAGTGTTGTAGATGGAAAACAATGTAATTTATGGGAAGGAATTTGTTCTTAAAACTGTTGCTTAAGTGAGAGAAATGTTGTTGTGTCGTACTGTTGATGGTGCAGGAAATGCACCCCAATCCTCAGACTAGGTTAGTGCTTTATGTTCTTATCCACTCTGTTTTGTAAAGCTGAATAAGGTCCAGTGCCTTTGTTTTTGCATTAGTTGAAGGAGAATTTTGTCCGTTTCCCAACAATGTGGTGGATGTGATTTAATGCTTTTGTCACCAATGTAAAGAAGAAAAAAAACAGCATGATGACGGCGTTCGTGAAGACAAATAACATGAGCTCCCAGCAGCTTTGTATACAAATCTTAGCTGCATGGAACAAAAATGTTTCTATCTGCTGTGTGTATTTCTATTCTGACATTGTCATGAGTATACTGAGTTTGTTCTCTTTACATGTTTGAGACTGAGGCCTTGTCCACGTGGGACCTGTGTTTTTCCAAAACAATCTCTTTATTTGTTGTTTCTGAAGATATCCATGTAAACATGGCAGTTTCTAGAATTGTCTTCATCCACACAAAAATGATCCAAAACGCTGTAGAAACCATGCCAGGCCTGTGCGTAGCGCTGCCACCAAAACCAGGAAACAGGGCGTGGTTCCTTGTAATCTGCATCATCATATCCGCTATTACTGTTACGTCTGACGCACTTGGGGTTGTAGGTTAAGTTAAAGGTGAGGCTATGACATCATTGTTTTCAAAAAGTTGCGTTTCGTCTGTTTACGCAAAGGCACAAGGGTGGCATTTTAAGATTTTTTTTTTTTTCATTCTGCAATGCATTTTTTAAAAATGCAGGGTTTCATGTTGAATCTGCGTTTCAAGGCTGAACCGATTAAAATAGTTTTTTTGCATATTCACAAAACACCAATTTACCATGTGGATATAGCTGGAATGTCTAGAAATAAACTGCAAAGACTGAAAATGTGAAGTCTGAAATAAAAAATGTAAATTATAAAAACAGTAAATATGCAGAAAACTCTTAATAGGTAAATTTTGTCTTTTGTTGGGAAAACTAATCTAATGCTATTTCAGTCACAAGATTACAAGCCTTCCTCATAGTCTGGATCAAGAGTTCACGTTTTTTTCTGTTTCATACACAGCATCGCATTCAGACTGTCTGCTTCTTATACAGTCTTGTTTGTTGGTTTTATTGAATACAAATATGTCCACTCCAAGATTTAGTTTACAGCCTATCATTTACTAACTTGTATCCCATTGCTAAATGTTTCATCAGCTGGCTTCCTTTTATTTATCAAGCAAATTTGAAACTAACTTTTTCAAATCTTACTGGATAAAAACACATGACCTAATTTAAACTGAACACATAAACCCATGTTGGTACCAATGTAGGCTACATGGCTGTAATAAACTTTAGTAGTTACCAACTGGAAGTGATACCATATTTTTTTAAAAAGTCTAATATATTTACTTGCCTTGACTTTATGCTGTAGAAGAAATTAGAGCTTCAGATACTATTTCTTCCTTCATATCTGTTTTTTTTTTTACTGCCCAGGATTTGGTTTTTCTAAAACCAGAAACAGCAACTCATTTTTGTGATCAGTCATGCAAAAAAAAGTTTCCAAATGTTGTGCAAAAACTGTTGTTTTGTACAAGTCTTCAAAATGTGCTGTTTTCTGCATATCTAAGACTGAATATCAAGCACACTACCAGACCTGTGTTATTTTATTTTATCTTAATTTTGAGTTGAGAGTATCTTCTTCAACCTCACAGATGATAAAACTGACACGCAAAAATTAAATTGTATAAAAATATTTCTTTTATTGAGCTGAACGGAGCTCATGAAAGTCACCCTGATGTCATTGCATTTTGATGTTTTTTATTTGCACTTTTTTTTCTCTACTGACCAGTATTGTGAATGAATGATCTGTAACTATTTAAACTGTTTGTAAGAATGAAGATGTTTAAATGCAGATGTACTTTTTGTGTTTTGTTTTGGACTTTAATCCGTTCAGTACATGCTGTCAGTGCCCAGAGCAAGTGAACAGAACATCTTGCAAAGCTGAAATGTCTTGTTGGAGCTGAGGTGAAATTGTAAATATTGATCTGTTGGTGAAATGACTTACTGTAATAGTTTTAGATTTTTGTTTAAAATTGTAAAAGTCTACATCAAGGAGCTCAAATCCAAATAAACTGCAGGTACTTTTGCTGCAAACATAGTTTACTCTCATAACATGTGTGACTTCTTAATTAATATTTATTTAGGATTGTGATTAGGAACCCTGGTTTTTGTTTTCTCATTCTTTATTGATGCAGTTTAGAAGAACACAACACACTGTTTAAAAAAGAACAGCATATCATCAGCATACAGTTAAGGACAAGAAGTAAAATAATTAAGATTGACAAGGCAGATGTTTTAGGCTTTTGAACACTCCCATCAGTTGTCAATAATTCATTTCACATAAACAGACACACCATGTTTGCTCCAAAAGTATGTAGAACGCAAAAGATTTAGGTGTCCAACACTAGTTTTTAAAATGTTTGTGAAAGATCGGCCACAATACCAGATGAAATAGATTGGAATCCACATAACTAGACATTATTTTGGTTGCGACAGAAAAATATTTATTAAAACGAAAATATATTCACGTCTTTTTTGTTGTTGTGTTTTGTTTTGTTTTTTTTTTGCTTGCTTGTGCAGCTTGTAACACTTTGAAGCTTATTTCCACCTTGTTTTAAACATCAAATGGCTTTGCAAACTTTGATCTCAGTTTCCGTGAAAAAGGCTGGGCATGCTAATTCATTTAATTTCCCATCATTTCTAAAGAGCAAAATTCAAGATACACATACATCATCAAATCTATTTTCCACAATCCATTCATCGCACCAGGCAGGATCCCTGACAGATAATGAGTAGTAAATGGAACCAGTATTGATTAGTTGTTTTCATTGAGACATGGTGGATTTTTGCTAACCACATTGACAACATAGCTAATGGGCTGCAGCTTTACATTCAGGCTAAAAGTATGCACATTTTATTCCTATAATGACAAATCATTCCTTTCAGCCCGCTATGAACCTGGTAAAATTTTAAAGAGGTATGATAGCAACACAGCTGCAGTATTGTGTCTTTTTTTGTTTTGTTTTGTTTTATTCCATACTTTGACTAATTCAGCTACAGTCTGTGATATCTGGAAAACCAGTTATTTAAAACCTGGTTATTTAAAATTACACCAAGGTTTTATCACCTGTCTGAAAACGTCAACTCTCCTCCATTTGTAAGCATTTATTAGATTTTAAACCTGCAAATGGTCTTTATTTGCCATGACTGACTAAAATTGCTGCAAAATGATAAAGGGGAAACAAATAAAAACCAATGTTCTTTGGACCACTCTGATTCTTTTCACCTCCTATGAAACATGAAACCGAACAGATAAACTGTACAAGCTATAAGAAGCTATAGTTTCCTATGGTTTATACAGTGTATAATTTCTGCTTCTGTTAAATCATCTCTGCTTGCCACAGCCATGTCTGATTCACTTTGCTTTTATGGCCCATGAATTTTTAACGATATGTCAGCAGAAGCTGCACAGCTGGGACTCAGGCCTGACCCTTTCAGCTTCACATGTGCCAGATTTTTGACCAAGGCCATAAATTGCCTTCCTGGTCTGAAAAGATATCAAGAACCAAAGATAATAGGATTTTAAATGCAGGGGTTTGACAGAAACTTTACACTAATATTTTTGCTTGTGTGTTAGGTCTTGCATTACTTCCACGTTTTTTTTGGGGGGGGGGGTTTGCCAGTATTATGAAGGTGCCGTGTCTATAAATTGCAAAGCTATAATGGGCACTTCCCCACAACCTCAGAGGATGAATGTGATTACCCTGTTGTTTTTATATCATGAATTATTGTTAAAGCTGGAAGGATTTTCATTCATTACAGAGATTAGTCCTCCCAGATGATGGACTATAATCTTCTCACTTCGCCTGGTGCCCTTATCAGATTGCACATGGTAATGATGGGGGAAATTAATCAATACCACATTTATAGGGCAGCCATCATTATGCATTTGGGCCTCCTTGAGGTCTGAGAGCTGGTTTGTCCTGGTGTTTAATTTTGAAAGAATTCTACTCTTGTGTGTGCACACTAAAACTGCTGGGTTTAAAACAAAGGCAACCATGTTAAACATCTTCTTAAAAGTTGCTTTTACCATCCTATATTTACCTATTACATCTTAAAGCAGAGGTCCAATGAGGTTCAACTTGGTCAACTTCTGGCCTAAAATGAAGGACAGTGAAAAAAATAACACATCTCATATCGGAGCCCATTATTTGGTCAAACCAAGCCAACCTATGAGCCAACAGCTTTATCACAACTGAGTTATCAAAATAACCCAACAGTTTTTAGTGTGTACTTTCTTGTTTCCTTTCCCATAAGTTTTTGTTTCCCTCATCACTCTTTTCCTTTGATTCTTGTCATTTTTTTTTATTCCATTATATCCTGAGTCCTTCTAAGGAGTTTATTTTATTTATTCCTAAGCTCTTTTTATTTATTTCTGCAAGTCACATGCAGGACATTCAGTTCATTGCAGCTTTTCTAAAGCATTTCCTTTTTTGCACATAAATCTGCATCTTAAACTGGTTTTAAATTCCTGCTTTTATAGCTCCTAATCACAAACATGGTTTAAAGTGGGATTACAGTGATGATGATGATAAGCAGCAAAACAATAAAAAAATACACTTGCTTCAGTTTTTCTTGGCTTTTTTTAATTTCATTTTCTGGAAGTTGGAAAACTTTCTTGTAAAAAAAATATTAAAACTGATTAAAAAGAACTTATGGTTAGTTTTTATTTCTTTGAATTCCCAAAGAGCCTTTTTTATTACAACCCATCGGATTTCATCTCTGAATAAGTTACTTGTTTCTCTTTCAAGGTTCGTTTGATTTTTTTCTGTGTAAAAAAATTAATTTGTAGCCATTCAGTGTCATGCAGGGACTCACACCCTGCTGTGAGCAAACACGAACTTTAAACATTATTTTGGATGGTCAGATCACCTCCCTAAAGCAATAATGAAAGACTGAACAGTGGCTATTACAGGCTAAAGTTCTTATAACTGGTCTGATGCTCTTCGCTCCATCAGACAGCTTCACATCTTTAGCTCCATTAGTTACTTTTTAAAGAGTGAGACCCATTTAGGGTGTAATGCAAGACAGCTGAGGCATTTGAATGTGATAAGAGCCTTGAATGCCAACAAATGTCAGGTAAAAAATTAAAATATAACTTCTTAACAGACTTATTGCCATTCTCTCTGAAAGAAAGCTTTAGCTTAAACTAAAATAGATTCAAAAGAGCAAAAAAAAGCCCAACATTTAAGTACTTAATACAGTTCATTCAACATTTTTTCTTTAACTGAAGTCTTGACTGTGACAGCAATTTTTAGAGAGGGCTCTGACGGGTCATCACTGCTTTTGATATTACACTTGACATGTTCTACAGTTATTTTTTGTAGTTTTTGTAAAAAGTGGAATGAGGCAAAAACTCATGTTTTCTTGCAGAAAGGAAAATGAAAGGAAATGTTTTCATTTGCTTCTGAAATTTGCATGTCATAAAATGTGAAGTAGGGAGAAGTTTTAAATTACATATATCTTTGCATTTCTTATGCTCTTCCTTTAATATTTATTATTTTCTGTTAATATCCTCCTGCTCTGCACACATGCAGAGCCCTTGCATGAGCCTTCTGTATAAATGCTCAAAGGAAGAAGATTTGGGGAACAGAAAGCCAAAGAAAGGCTGTTGAGATTTGCAAATGCAAATGTTTCCCAACCGAGGCTCAATGTCAGCTCTCATTGCATAAAACAGCAGGGCCCCACAGGCAGTTAGGACAAAGGGTTGCACTGCTAAGACTGGTGAGATTGACTGACCTTTATTCAACTAGTTTAGTCAGTTGAGAACAAATCTTCATTTCCAATAATGACCTGGCCAAAAGGCAGCAAAAACAAAAGGGTAGGACAGCAGAGGGATTGCATGTACACAACAAACAACCAAACATCAAATAATACAGACTCAAGATATGAATATGGTATGTCACTTGTAACACCTTCAATACCTACATCCCCCAATGTAGATATTATGCAGGAATAATGAGAGAGAGACATAAAAGGTGAGCGGTTCACAAACTGCAAACTTATACATTTTAAGAAATGTAAAAAATAATTAAAAGTTCTGTGAATATAATTTATTTTATCAATCATCTGTGTGCATTGCCTCAAGAACAATTTGGAATGTTTGAAGTACTATTCAGCCATTTTTAAGAGCTGTCTCAAGTGGCTGAGATTGGATTAAGCATACAAAAAGCAGCAGATAATTAAGCAAATAGATCAGTTAACAGATGCTGGAATAGAACAGAAAAATAGACTGACCTCAGTATATAGCTTATACCTGATCTCTTTGTCTAAATAGGGCATTTACATGACAAGCAGAGGGGGTTTTGTGTCTGTGTATGTGTGTATGTATGAGAAAGAAAACATCTGGTCACAAAAAATAGAAGTATAAACAGAAAAAGAAAAAAAACTATCATTTGTCTCTTTTTATGTTCTAGCTTTCTCCCTGATGGCATGCCATTTTTTCCCCTACATCCAATCCATAATGTAACACATTGCCAAGGCAGTGTGTGTGTGTGTGTTGGGGGGGGGGGTGTTCTGGGATGCTGTCCAACTGACGGAGGGTAATTTGGAGATTGCCCAAGTGGCACATCGAAATGGAGCAGAAGGAAGTAAGATTTACAGGCTGCAGTACAACTTTGCACTTTGGAAATTCACTAATCTAACAGATTGCAAACCAAGAAAAGACAAATAAGTAGAGTTGTCCACATAGAATTTACTCAAACAAGTCTTGTGGAACTTCTCTAGGGAATAACTTAATGTTACCAAACAGTGTAAGATATTTTGATAAATTGTCAATCAGTCAGGAAAGAAAACAAACTCTGTTCAGGTGGACTGACCCTGGCTTTCAGATCTGTTTTAGTTACCAGTTTCTTTCATAAGGTCATCACAACATCATGGTTACACAATCATCTCTCATTAGTGATCAGCACACCTGTTTTCACTCTTCACTTTCACTTCTTGAAAGGCATATTCTTGTGGGGTTTAGATTTGATTAAATTTAAAATATATACTTCCTGCTAGAGTTACTGACAAGAAGGTCTTGTGGGTCTAAGTTAACACGAAAAACTTTAAGATGTGTGAAATTGTCTCAGATGCTTGTCCATAGCAAGCATGTTGGCGTCAAGCTTTAAGAAAAAATTCTAAAATGAACCAGGATATACGGATGATTCTGTACTCGTTCCTTTTAACAGAATGCTACACATTTTATACAGTTAAAGAAAATGACTTTCTTTTTTTTTTTTTTTGTAAGTTGATTTCAGATTTCTCATTTGCTGGTGTCAATGTCTGTTATAGGACAGAGAAAAGGAATTTGAGGTCACAAGACGATTATTCCGTATGACATGCAGGGTCTAAAAGTATCTGTGGGTGTGTGTGTGTGTGTGTGTCATCAACAAATGAGCCTCTCCTCATAAATTTACCCAGCATTACATACCTGGGCCTGGTGAAGAACCTATCAAGGCTTGTCTTAAAATAGATTTGCTTAAACCTACTATCAGTTCTTAGAAATGTCCTTTTTTGTTGATTTTGGATAAACAGTTTTGTCAAGTCTTAGATGTTAGATAGGACAACACCGTCATCATCTGCTGGATGTGGCAAGTTTTCCTACTACTCCCTTTTTGTAACTCTGAAGCTGAAGAGGTGTGGACACTTTGTCCTCAGTGTGCAAGAAGAAGGGAGTCCAGAGGCTAAGTGGGGAGCAAGAAAACAGAAAGAGGCAGCAGGGAAATCTCCTCTGAGCCAATCAAGCTGTCTTGCTCTTTTCTTTGACCAATAAAATTCTAACGCATCAGATGTGCACGTGAGCAAACATTCTTGATTTGTGCCAACAGCGGACAGATGTAAGACAGATAAGATTGGTTCACTTAATAGAGTTATGAGATGGCCCTCCCCAACGAGAAACTAATAAAACAGTAATGACATTGAAGCTTTTGGGAGACTGAGGACAAAAGGCAGTCCCGGGCATACACATCCAGCCACTTATCTGCGATCTTTACTCAATAATCAATGGACAGTAGTCTAAGTCAGAGAAAAAGAAGCTTAAAGGGATAGTTTGGTCATTTTTAAAGTGATATTCTGTCAAATTGTTATCAACAGTTAGTATAGGTGACATTTGTCAAAGAGCACAGAGTATGAAGAAATAAGCAAAAGTCTTCTCCAGGTTCGGCTAATGGCTGCTATAAAATGCTTCATCAAACTGAAAAAGGAAACTGAGAGTAAACACTTCCTGATCCTCATATCTCAGTTCCACTACAACTTATCTCAAACCTCATTTAAAGCAGAACTGAAAAGTGATTTGAATCTAACATCAGTTGAAAGAAAAT
>JAOXNZ010000074.1:10855984-10883683 GCA_028566095.1 Kryptolebias brasiliensis
ACACCTAGGGACAATTTTAAGAGTTACCAATTAACCTAACATGCATGTTTTTGGTCTGTGGGAGGAAACCAGAGTACTCGGAGTAAACCCATGTGAGCACAGGGAGAACATGCAAACCCCACCCAGAAAGGCCCCAGGCCGGGATGCGATCCTGCAACCTTCTTGCTGGGAGGCGACAGCTCTAACTACTACGCCTACTAATTTTATTTTTTAAAATACTGAATATTTAAAAAAACAACTCTGGTGTTTTTGGCTTTTTTTGTGACCCTCGTGATGTGTGACGCCCACAGAGTCGCTGAGATTCACAAGCATCCAGCAATTCAACAGTGAGTGGATCAGTACTGGTACAACATGTTTCAGTGAGTTGCAATTAATTGTTCAAACTGGCCAGAAAACACCACTGAAGTTTCGTTTTTTGGCTTCCCTAAAGATAAAAAAGACCTTTTTCAGATGTGGATACATAAGCTCAGATGTGGGAATTACTATCAGGTGGGGTAGTAGTAGTAGTTCGGACCACTTCAAAGAGGAGCACTGCAAGTTCTGACTCTCGTTAATGTGGTGGACTGGCTTCACGCCAAAGAAGCAGGACTTTTTGCCAGGAGCAGTCCCAACTATTTTTAATTTTACAAGGAAGGCAAATGGAGAGGACGTTGCCACAGAGAACGAGATGAGAAATGAGGAGCTTACTTCAAGCGCAAATGCACTCCTGTCATACAAGTGTGAGCTGCTTACAGGCCTGACAGCCTGAGCTCAGTTTGTGATTCAGAGCAGTTTGTTATTGATGAAAAATATAGACAATCCATGTGTGATTAAACAAATGTCATAGTCTGAAACTGCTGTTGATTAGTTTACTCTAGTGTGAGTTCATAAACGTTATAAGTACGCGCACGTTTCTAACGAGTTAGCATCAGGTTAGCATTGGGTTAGCTTCGTCAGCCAGGATGGCAACTCCGCCTCACAAATCACCCCACTTCGGCATTTATTGACTAAAACACTAAAAACAAGTCATTTAAGTTTTAGGTCAGAGAAATGGGTCCCTGGAATGATTTGTGGTAGTATTACACTAAATGACTTTCATGCAATGTCAATATTTTGATATTTGATTTCAGTTCTTTAATACAACAGATCACTCTGTCATTAGGGCCTTTCAATGCACTGATAAAATTGTTTAATAATTTACTGTTCCAAGATCTTATCTTATTTTTGCTTGCTTACACAAAGATGATTCAGAGCCAACTTCAGGAAGAAACCAGAACCCTCAGAAGCAGCTCTCTGTTTGTTGTTACTTAAATCTAATGGGGTCTTTGTTGGCCCTGTAAACACAAAAAGATGTTTGTACAGTTGTTGGCCCCTAAAAATGAGAATTTTGAGCAATTCAGACTTTTGTTTCAACCATGATGTCATGTGAGGAAGAGAAACTTTTCAGCTGAGTCATCAGCTGCTATCTGTGTGGCTTCTTGTCAGAAATATGCAGCTTTATCTCTCTTGTTTACAAGGTAATCATGTGTTTCTGGCAGTACTTCAGTTGGACAATGGTTTTTAACACAAGTTAAAGGGTTTTCTATCTCTTTGGAAGTAGTTCCTGATCCCTTTTTGCAGTGCAGACGATAGCGCTGAAACTGGGAAGTGTTGTTGTTGAGACAGAGAGTGTGCTTACTGTGCAGCAGTGTTACTCTGGATTGTATGTGTAAAAGTAACAGTTTTGAATAATGAGTTAAATATATGGATTAGTCAGTAATCACTAGGAATCCAACGTTTGTCACCAATTTCCTCACATGCTTATCTGCTCAAAGCACAGCAATCTTTCAAGGTCAAACCATGGTCCTCTTGGTAAATTTCCAGGGTTCAGACAAAGCCATGATGCTTTAGGAGATTTGTTCTTGGAAAACTTCAACTTCAAATTCAGGCTCAAAGACATATAGAGAGGCTTGAGACAGAGCTGTAGTGAAATTACAGCAAGAAAATGTTCACAGATGTCACTTTATCCTTTGGAAAAGTCCTAAACTTACCACCATGTTGATGCTGTTGACCCAAGAAGTGATAATGAGTGTTTGATGATAAAATTAATTTTATGTGATGTGAATTAAATGAAATGACAAAAAAGACCATAATTAAGGTGGTTTTGTAGTAGCAGAAAATTACTCCAAGCTTTTGTAACATATATGTTTAAAATTGAATGGAATTTCATTCTCAGAAACCACTTTTTTTTTAGAAAACCTTAATCAACAGTAAATTCTTTATCTGTGGGCTGTCTCATGACCAGTCATTGATGTGTCACAGTAGAGAGCTGATGGGTTAGCTGGAGAGAACATGAAGAGTGTTATTTACCCAAAACCACAATAATCTTGGTTTATACATTCACGTTTTGTGGTTTATATATTCACATTCTGTCATTCTGAAACAACAATGCAGATCTAAATCAAATATGTAAATACCTGCTTCTATATGTGGTGAGTGGAAAACAAGATTTGCTGTGATGAATTGAAAAATTTACATTGAACACAGAACAATACTCTTGTGACTTGGCCAAGCTCATTCATCAGTCACACTAGAAGTGTGACTTGGCTGAATTAATGTGACACAAATGTTTCCATATTGTGCGTGACATTTAACTGAACCTAGGATTTATCACAAAGAAAAGCAAAGTTCACATTTCAACCATCCATCTATCCATTTTCTTTACCTGCTTCACCTTTCCAGGCCGTGGGGAGCTGGTGCCTATCTGCAGCCAACAAGAGGCGGGAGGCACCCTGGACAGGTTGCAAGTCCATCACAGGGACACATAGAGACAAACGAGACAAACAGCCATTCACACTCTCAGTCACACCTAGGGATCATTTTAGAGTTACCAATTAACCTAACATGCATGTTTTTGGTCTGTGGGAAACCGGAGATTTACATGCACTATTTATATGCAATGAAACAAAGAAATTATGTTAGTATGGTGAGCTCAGGGATGCTGTGGTTCTGAAAAAATACGAATGGATTTCCATTAGATTTTACCAATTGGCTGAGAAGGCATGCTGATATTTGGATACACTTTTTTTTTTTTTTAACTGCATTTCTACTCCCATGACGTCTGAACCATTACTTCCTTTTTGCTTTCTTTTACATACAATTTCCTTTACATGTTTGTAATTTATGCAGGAAGAAGGACTAAATAGCCAAAAAAAGCTAAAACAGTTTGACCCTCCTAATGCATGCCCTCATTGTTTAAACTGTCTATGAGGGTTGCCGAAGGATGCCGAAGATCCCCACCACTCTGAATGACACAATCAAGGAAGCTTAACTTTTTTCCTAGAGATTAAAAACAGCTGCAGTTTCACTGATTTAGTTGTGAGTGGTTCTTTCTGTTGGCGAGCTAATGCTGATTCAGCTAGTAGGAAGCTGTTTGACCTCAAGTCTGTGGTGTACTTCAGTAGCTCAGCTGGTTGGAGTTTAAGTGGGCTGACTTGGCACATTGTTCTGTCCAATCAACCCATCCAGCCCGCAGATTTTTCAGCATCAGAACGGTTACGTTTAATCAGACTGAATCATCTGAAAAATGTGATCAACTGAGTAAAACTTTCTGCATGTTTAAATTTAGAGATGAATAACATCTGTTTCTTTATTCTCTGCATGGGAAATGGTAGATTAGTCATACCACAGCAAAATGACTGTGAAAAAGCCCCTTCTTTTTGGCAAAAAATAAAATGTGCTGACTCAAAAACGGATGTAGAAAAACAGCCTACATCAAGCTCATAATTGTAGTAAGCCCGAGCACCAAAGGTGGTGTGAAGGCCTGTTAAAATCAGTGTTTTTTGTCATTATTCTCATGCCAAATGAATTGTCTTTTGGGGGGCTTTAACATAACAAAAACACCTTAAAAATAAGAAAAAAATGTTTAGCTCACAAGGGTCTTAAAATAGGTGTGGCAAAAATGCTCAACAGTGCCACCTATTTTGGCAGCCCCAACTGCTAGTTTCACTGAGAGGTCTGAAATTTGGTGCACAAGTAGGACTCCTGAACCTATAGCCTAAACGCAACTGAAAGTTGTCCATTTAGGATCAGATACGCCACATGTTGGATTTGAACTAACTCCTCTTAAAGATTTTCGTCAAACTTGATCAATCTACTTTTAAGACATGGAGAATTAAGTTAGTAAATGGTTGAGTTTTTGTCACAGCATGTGAGCGTGGCTGGACTTCAAACTTTTGCTTCTCGCCATGAAACACAAAATTCTTATTACTCACACATAATCTGCACCAAAATGCACGTTTGATCACAGTCTGGCTCTCAACACTACTACATGTCAATACTACATCTGTGCCTTAGCCTTGCCCACTCGGAACAGGAAGTTACAGATTAGAATCATGGACATCCTTCTCTGTCGTGCTTTACTTCAAATTTTGTCAGATAACAAATAACAGGGTGATGTGTCTTGACTTATGGATGTCTGTCATTTTGAATTGAAGTTCCCATTTTGTGACCTTTTTTTTTTGCCTATTCCAGGCCTTATATTTGCACAACCTGCTCCTAGAGAATTATGAGATGTTTTGCGTAGAAGTGGTGATTATTGCCTGAGATTGCGAAACAGGGCCATTTAGCTTTTATTCAGAAATTGTGTTTACAGACCCTACAACATTCTGACTCTTAAATGAGAAAAGCTTCTCATTATGTCATTCACACAAGTTGCATACATGTCCATCTATTTATACTCCTTTTTCCATGGTCCGAGTAATGACTCATAGCTCTGTTAACTTCCCTTGTTACAATGTCTGTGCAGAACAAAACACTTATCATTGTTCACATCCTTCAAAGCACAGATGTCAGTAAAAGGAAGACACAATCAACATAGGTCCATTCCTTTTACCCTCTGCCATTCTGTTTGGCTCTGACGGTGGTGTTTAAGCCAGTGTTGTGTAATGTTTTTGAAGTAAGAAAAGCAACTTGATTTTTTAAAATAAGCAAAAAGTGATTTATGATGAGCAGACCTGCATACTCTGGAACTGAAGCTATATGTGTTGTACAGCAGAGCTGTGAGTTGCTGGATGCAGTAAAACTTTAGAACATAAATCTTAGTTTCATCTAAATATGACCTTGTTTAATTTTGATGTCTTGTAATAAGCAGCTCCTACTGAGAATATGATATAAATTTGGTCCTCAAGTGTCACTTTCCATGCAGAATTTCCTTTTTTTTCTTGCATGTTTGAATTAAAATAAATTGGAAGAAAAAACAATTATCTCATCATCCTCGTGATCATTATCAGATAGTTTTAAAATGCTCTCTGCATGTCACTTAAGTGGTGATTGATAGAAACACACCCAACAGGCACCAACACAAACCAAAGGTTTTTTAGGATTGGGCATATTTTTTGCATACATTAATGTTTATAGACATGAAAGATGTTTGTAAACCTGACACAGCCAAACGCTGGTTACTTAGGTGAAGCATTGAAAAAATGTGGAAGAATGAACAGCCAGAAAGACACAATTCTTCAGTTTGTCTCCCAAAAATAACTCAGAAATCCTGGGAAACTTGGGTTTTGCTATGATAATTTATTCTGTTTAAAGTAATAGGCTTCCGAGATCATGCAGGCAGCTTATCAGCTTCTTTGCAAACACATGAGGAGAGCAAAATATATGTTAAAGGGACCCTTTCTGTAAGTATGAATGTGTATTTAATGCCCAGTAACTGAACAGCCTGTGTCCTGTTCGCCTGAACAATTAATACATCAGCCCTTTTTTCTTCTTTTCCTCGCCTCTCCACCTACAAAGCTGTTCTCCTTCTCTTTGAATAACCATTGGGGATAATGCAATTACTGTTATTGACAGAAAGGACTCCCACACACAACACTGCAACTTGGGCTGTTGGAGCTGAAGGGCAGCTTGGAGAATAATGGCAAGTGGGCTGAAAGGTCTGTGTGTGTGTGTGTGTGTGTGTGTGTGTGTGTGTGTGTGTGTGTGGGAGTACAAGCAGGGGGTCTGCATCTGACTGCTGAGCTTTGTTCATAATTAAACAATTTCTCCCTCCCCTCCTCTCTTCTTCTGTAGGCGGAAATGGGGGACTAACAGAACACACTCATGCGTGTGTGTCTGTGCAGAAGTAGTGGTCCTGTAAGCGCCAGCCATGTCTGCTCCAGGATATTTATAGTTCTCATTAGCCATATCCTGCTAGAGCCAGGGTCACAGCAGAGTGAGAGGAACACAAAGAGGAACTACATTTTTCTCAAACTCTGCTTTGCGCTGCTCACACACTGCACAGGAGCGTGCTGCAGATGCAGGAAAAAGAATGTACAAAAGCTCAGGATTTCTCTTGGTCAACCAAAATTCTGACTTCTTGTTTGCAGCCACTTTTTAGGCCCACTTGTCAGCATGCACACATAAGCACACAGTCTGAGCTAATCTTCTGTCAGTCTGGCTGGCTGATAGATCCCAGCATGCACTGTTGCAGCAGGTGGCCAGTGGGCGCTGAGGACCGGAGCTTGTTACAACCAAAAAATTATTTAAAAAATGAAAAACTGCAGTGAAATGATTGGAACAAAACTGAGAGGTGAACTCAGACAGGATACAGGTGATTTCTCCATGAAATTGACACAAAGCATGTGATCCCTCTGCCTTCATGCTGAAGGATGAAGATATTAGACAGATCTTTGGTTGGCATGGCAACAATTATCAAACCTGACAGAGGAGGGCTTTTATTGAAAATGTGTTGATTATGGCACAGTTCACAAAATAACAGCAAAACTAGGTCTGTGCAGAATAATCTTAACGTATAAAAAGATTAATTTTTTTACTTGTTTGTTTGTTTTTTTATTTCCTGTTCTCTGGTCTTTTTGGAGCCTCTATCTTTTAAATGAAAAATGTTATTTTCAAATACATGAGATGAAGAAAAAGTACAAATATTTAGTGTTGAAGAGCAAGAACAAACAAATACAGCTATTAATGTAAGGTTTTAATCATTAGTTTTTCAAAATGGATAACTGTTTCAAGGTTGAGGTGAAAACTGCAGAATAGGATGAGGGAAAGTGTAGAAGAAAAACTACTTTTAAAAATGCAGGGGTGAAAAAAAAATAAATAAATATTGAAAAAAATAATCGTCATTGGCTCTCCTGAGATAGTGCTTAGTTTGTCTTTTTTTTTGGACTAACACCTTCTATGGGGCTGATTCTAATATAACAAAGCAGATGCCACAGTTATAAACTCGATGCTGTGTTTCTTCTAATGTAAAGCTTTAACTGTTGCACACTGTTACTGTAGCTCCTTCGTTTTTGCATAATGTTCACTTGTGTTAGATTGTGAATTTAAAACTACTTGGTTAAGTTGAGGCGTAAAACTTTAAACGTGGCCTCACAATCTCTAAAACATTTTAGAAATAATCCATTGAACAGATTAATAGGAGAACGGGTCTCACGCCAACTGACCAGATTTGGAGCAAGCACCAAAGTAATCCTTTTTATTCTTTGTCTGTGTGCCGACAAACATAGAGGAATACACATGCATCAATATGTAATTTCTTAAAAGGGGCATCTGTTGCTCTGTCTTGAATGCTCACCAACAAATCATTCAGTCTGTTGCTATGGAGATTAATGAAAACTGCTCCTCTGGTCTGTCAGGTCCTTCCTCCCTAATTACATTACTTTCCTTGTGCACATAAACAAAACCGCTGCAGACTACTTGACATCGGAATGAGGATATAGAATTTTCTAATAGAAAAGGTAAGATTTGTGTGATGGAGGCTTGCGCAAGCAAAGACACAAAAGTAATGAGTTGAACTGAAAATGAACCCTGGGGGAACGAGGCGCTTCTATGTGAAACTCAAACATCTACAAGTTGAATTTAGGGGATCAGTACTCACGTGCACTTTATTTATCTGCACAGAAATGTTGCATGCAGATAATGAAATTTTAAGTCAAATAAACCTGAAAACATTTTCAGACTAAATAAAATTAGATTTAAGAGTTATTCAGACTATTTCAAATTCTGTGAACTAGAAGTAGTTTTTGTTGCTCACAGATGCATAGGTCAACATGTGAAGCTTATTTACATTTTTAAAGCAAACTCATTTTCAGAAGCAAAATTTTGGAGGTAATGTGTCTTTACTGGTGAAACAAAAGGAGGTTTCTTGCAGTTTGCTTTTTTTTCTGCAGGTCAAACAAAAACATCTGTGCGTATTTATGTATTACCTATTTAAATAAGCCATAGCTTGCACACCAGACCAAAGTCAATTTAAAGAGAAGCTTGGGAGCCATCAAATGCATTTATCAGATGTATTTCAGCAACAACCTTTAATACGGATAAACATCATAAGAGAGGGTGTCTTGCTTTATTTTGCCAGGTTAGACATGCTAATATCATTTGCTTTTTCCTGGTGGGATTACAGTGTTCCCTCTGCTTCCAACAAATTGTGTGCTGGATCTTAGTTGAATAACAACAGTTTTTAGGTGTGCGGAAGGTTTGCTGGAAATATAATCATTTTGTGTGACCCCCAACAGGACAGAAAAATCCCTCATATGGTTTTTGGCCTCAGCTGACTGAAGTGGAAAGCGTTACTTCCTGCAGATTAGTGAGCTAATACTGGACAGTGTTTGCTAACTAAACATCACCAACAGGCTCCAAACTTAATTAGTTCTGAGCGTGAGGGAGTGTTCGACTGGATTAAGGCTCAATGTCAACCATGTTGTATTTTTTTTTAATATGTCATCCATTTGGTTCATTTAGGGCACATGCTGTAAATGTCGTGACCTTATCTTCTCCCTTTTTCCCTGCAACTGTTCTCCCACTGCAGAAAGTCCAGCATTTGTGCTGCAGCTTTATATTCACTGGTATCAGATTATATGAAGCCACAAAGCCATTGAGTTTATCATCCTTCTTAACCTAAACTCAGTCAATTTATTGTAAGCATTAAAGTTACAGCAAAATCTGCATCTGAGGAGTCTCAAAGCTTCAAAGAAATTGCAAATAAGAAGGCTTAAAGATGAACAGAAATGGAAAAACAGCACATTTTTCATACACAACTAAAATATTGTTCGATATGTCCTAAAGTAAAATTAGGTGTTAAAGAGAGGTAAATAAGTTACTTGACAGCTTTTCATGGCTGTCTTGAAGCTTTTTGCCATATTAAAAGCTATCACCCATTAGCTGCCACATGCTTACACATTAAGGTTGCATTACACCCACAGAATCACTTGTTTGAATCAGTTAAAGCCAGCTGTGGCTACACATAGACAATTACTGACGTCACGCGAGGGGGTGTTCTGCTCTCTGGAACGGGCAGAGCAAAGAATCTATATGAGTCGACATTTCTTTTGTTTGGGGCTTCTGCTTCCGGCTTCATCCATAAGATGTTGTAAACAGAAGTCCCAGCACTGGCCTTGTACTAATTCTCTGCCTTATTAGAATAAATAGTAAAACTCTAGTTCTTTTGTAGCATCATCCTTAAAGGGTAAATTTTCTGAGTTCTCCCTCCCCAGGGGTAAAAGGACCAGAAGTGAGCCGAGGGTGGTGCTTCTGCAAAAATATATATCTGTACAAAGTAACCAATCCTTGAAGTGGATTGTGAAACTGAGTAAAAAGAGCATCTTGTCTGCACTCTTGACTGAGGGGAAGTGCCGTGAGCAAGCGTTTATGCCCACATAAGAAAGGGGAATTTGAAATGAGCATGTAAGATGAAGTGTGCTGTGTTGTGGCCACTCAGACAAGCATTTTAATCTCTAAATTCCCATAGGAGCTACTCATCGTCTGTTTGTTTGCTCACCAGCACTGCTCACAGGATCTGCTGCAGAAAAAATGACTCAAAGAAGACCAGCTGAATTTGCTCAACTCCTGAACAAATCATTTATCGTTGAACAGAAATAGCATTTCACTAAAGACATTAAGATTTCACAAATTTACATTCGAAAGAATAAAATGGTCCAAACACAGTTGAATCCGTTGTGATGAAGAATGAACACAAAAATAGCTTTAAGTCAGTCAGTTTTACAGATAATGAGCTCAATTTTGATGTGGTAGCTGAGAGTCACTAACAACACATAAACTGATAATGATCATGATATCACATGAGTCTGTGCATAAGGTTATTTTCAAGGTTTGACCAGAACAGCTTTAATTGATACTAAATTAAAACTCTGACATGAAAGGCAGCAGGCAATAGGCATTCCTTTAAGGATGGTTAGGCTTTTCGTTTTAAATTGTGAAATCCCAAGATCCATTCAAATGAGAGTAAGGTGTTTTTGTAAAGGTGTAAGGTCTAAACGTTGTTATAAGGTGTGTTATTTGCAATGCACAACCTAAAATTCTTGATTATTTGTTAAAAAATCAACTTGTTATAACTCATGAAGCCTCTCGTGACATTTTTTAAATTAAAATTATATTCCTAATTTTCTCAAATTTGGACTTAAACCAGTTGTTATTGTATTTAACTCCTTCATTCTCATAAACAATATACAAAAACCTTTTGACACAAATACTAAATAAAAAGAAGTTCATACAAATGTACTTAATTACACAAAGAGAGGTGTTAAAAAATAGCTGCTAAAAGCTTTTTACGTGTAATTTGGCTTCATTATATTCTTGATGCTGCTGAGGTGGAACGTGTTAATGGGTTTGGAGGCAAATGTTTTATAAAACCGTGTGCTGCTGCTTTTCACACTTACAGAATGAAGCTTTTTCCAAACAGGAAGAGTGTGAGGAGTCCGTGCTAGAGATGTGTGAAGCCCCCCCCCCCAAACACCCTTGACCGTAGACGTCCTGCAGAGACTGTGATAACACCGCCTACCTGCAGGCGTCAATAGTTGTTTTGCATGCGTTAATGGTGGGAATAGCAATTATCTCTAGACTTTCAGCTTTGATGTCCTCAATGCACATCCAGCAGGTCAAAGCACCGCACTGGTGGTGCTGTTGGCCCAATCTCCTCAGATGCTCTGCTTCCTTCTTGTTGTTTTTGATAAGTTTCAGAATCACTGTGTTGGGAAATCTCCTGCAACAATGTGATCTCATCTGTAGTCACAACCATGGGCTGCCAGAGTTGGATGCAGGTAGTTGCATTAAATCAGAGTGGGGCAGGGCTCTGTGTGAGTGGCAAGTTGGAAATGGTGGTGAGGAGTTTAGAGGGAGTACATACGGGCCAGCAGTCTTGTGAGGGTTAATTTTACCCAGAGCCCTGCATACCACAACCAATGTCACAGTGAGGGGTGCTGGCACAAGTCTGGGGTTGCTCCTAGCAAGCAGAAAAGCTGTTTGGCTTCTCTGTCATAGTTTATTTCTCCGTAGGAGCTGTTTTTGGAATCTATCATTTCTTTCAGGCCCCTTCTTTGTTCCTGCTGGAGAACTGAAATTTTCCAGCTTTTGTCTTTGCTTCTATATTTGATGCTCCTACACAACGGAAGGCCAAAAGAAAAAAAAAACATAGTATCACCACTTGGGGAAGTGCTTCACACAGCTGTTTTAGTTTGAAACATGTAGGACTATTGCATTCAACAGCTGAACATTCTTGCTTCACAAGACTTCCGAAAGGTTCTTTACAATTGTTCCAATTAGAAGCTTTCAATAATGAGGAGAAAAATTCTGGAATAAAGCCACTCATTAACATAATAAAAAACATCACAATTTGTACTTTTTAGCAACTTCTCTGGCTTTTAAGACAGTGTTCAAATTTATGCAGTTTTCTTGTCACTGATTTGATCTTTTTTTCTTTTCTTTGCAGCCAGATTTATTATCATTTTGAAAAAGAAAAATTCCTCATCACTAAATGTATTTTCAGTTGACTGAATGAGGAAAAAAAGTCTCAAATTCTAACGCGTCTACTGTAAAGGTAATGTCTGTGACCTGCCCTGATGTTTTCTTTGACCTGAGGCCTCATATTATTAATGAAATGTGCTTGTTTTCTTCAGCAAGTTTATAAGTTTTATTTCCCCTGCATGTATGTTTGACTTTTCTTGATAGATGTGTCAAACCACAAGATACTTTTTAAGCTAACTAAGTATAGTTTCGGTTGTTACCTCAGCAGACTGCGTGAAGTCAGCTCTGATCATGTGATCACCCAAGATGCATCTGAAGAAGCATTTAAGAGTAAAGTGGCACACTTAAGGTCTTAAAGGCCTTCTGCACCTTTTAACAGATCTGGGACCCACATCCTCTGCTTACACATTCTCATCATTTCGGCCTTGCTTCTGTATTTCATTTCACTCTAAAATTCAGGTAAAAAATCAAATTGATGCATCCATTAAAATACACGCACTGAAAATGTCTCAAAGACACTCAGAGCTCATAAGTGCCCTAACAGAATGGCACTTGTAACACAAGAAGGGCTTTTATACTTATATGCTGCCCTCTGGTGTGACCTAAAACCTGTCAAGATGGATTTTCTGATAGAGTCTGCCATCTAGTGGTTTGTGAGCATGTAATTTCTCTAGACAACTTAAAACAACATTTGAAAAATCACTTTAATATATTTTTATTAGATACAACCTCATTGTGTTGTCTGTTACATTGTACTGCATCCTAAAGGCTGATCAATGAGAATGTTTTCTATATTATATAATATTTCTGTGTGATGTTTTTTTCAGTAATTTGAACCCCAATGACATTATTTTCTGTTTGACTGCACTTTATTCCAGCTCATTAGGTTTTCGTGAGATATGTTTGGCAAAGTATAATACAATGAGTTCTGCTCTCCTCATTTATTTTATTCAGTTAAAATGTATGCAACAGTGCATTTAATTTTTGTAATCAAACTGTTCACTTTATTCTGCTGAGCAAATAAATGAAAACTGTTGAGCTCGGTTTAATAGTTGTGTAGTTTGTTCTGTAACATAAATCATCTTTATATAACAACAGAATAGGCTGCAAGACAAATGGGGGATTCTCATGAAAAGACATTTGCTCATAAAGTGGAGTAGTATCATTTAAAACCTGGAAGTGACTGATTTCTAAACCTAAACCTTTTGCTGCCATTAAAGTGATCAAGCATTTTTATTAATTCCAACAAAAGAAAGAAAGAAAGAAAGAGTAGGAAAGTTAGGACAATGTGGTAAGGAGTTTCATTTGATTTCAAGCTTAGTTTATTTCTAATTTTCTGTGATTTTATCATCTTTGGCAACAGTCCTGTGGCTCTTTCAACTGTCTTTTTTAAAATAGTATAAACTAGAAGCACTCAGAGAATGCAAACTTCCACCAAGGCCACAGTGTGGTTAAAAAATAGTGTGATCTGGATCATTATCTGGATCACCACCAAGATTTAATCCATTGTTTTTTTTTGTGACAACCCCAACATTCACTGAAAATTTCATCCAAACCTGTTTTTTAGTTTTTACCTGATCTTTGCTAACAGACAGACAAACAAACCAACCAACGGACACAACTGAAAACAGAACTTCCTTGGCGGAGGGAACAAAAGGGTCACATGTAGGAAAATAGAGAAGTTTTTAACAAATGGGTTACCTGTAACCTTTACCTTTGACCCCATGAACCTTGAAATCAACAGGCATCATCTTTTACCAGCTGTGGAGTTTAACATTCCTATGTTATATAGTTGCAGAGTTAGAGCACAAGCTCATCTGTGACCTTGAACTTTGACTAGATCACCACCAGAATTTAATCACTTGTTCATAGGAATCACCTTTTTCATAACCTTTTGAGTAATCTTGTACACAGACAGACAGACAAAGAAACACGCTACAGAAAACGTAACTAAATATGCTCGCACATGCTCAATTGTCTTGATCATTTTATAAAAGAAACTCTTTAATGCAGGAAAATCAAAACTTGTTGAAAAATCCAGGTCATGGGAATGATAGAAAGCGCAGGGGAGTCTTGTTTGTGTTATATCTTTGATTAGGGGGGTTAATTTAAATGCTGAAAGATGTGTCAGTTTTGGTCACTCAGCACTGACTTGCAAATTTACTTGGTTTATGTAGGCTATTAAGTTATTAAATCTATACATTCTGACCACTGTTAAAATAGTTAAAGTTAAAATAAATTCAGCATCCCTGGATTTTAAATAAACCTAAATGTAAAACAATTATAGTCTAATTTCTGCATTAAATTTAGAAACGATTGTCAGTGGTAAGTTGTATTTCCACTCCACACCACAAGAGGCAGCACCCATCACTTAGACGCAGCGAAAGCAAAGGATTGTGGGTATTTCTTTTCATTCAAATACAACGTGACTGTAACGTTAGCGACATTTTTCGTGACTCAGCTTACGAAGGGAGAACAGGTCAGGCACGAAGAAGCCATTTTAAACAGATTTAGTTTTTTTTTGAAAGATTTTTGTAACTTTTTAAAATAGGTTTTAATTCAGAAGGCAACATATTCTCCGGAAGAAGTTGCCGATCTCGCCAAATACTTCGACTAGAGATTTTTTTTTTTGGGACATGTGCAGAGAAATAATGAATGCTGCCAAGTCAAGATTCATAAAATCCGAGTACCTGAGACCGGGGTGCAAGCCGAGCTGGGATCTGCTTCATGTGTCCGCGGACGGGACCTTAGGGCCCTGTTCAAACACATACCGAAAACATGGCCGCCGGGAGCGGAGACGGGCCCGGAAGGCTGAACTCGACAAATTCGTGATGGAAACACGAAAGGAGAAAAAGGAGTCAGAGTGTCGGAGCCCTGTGGACTGTGTTTGCCATCCACCCGCCGGGGCAATGGCGCCGAACAACACTACGCAGTATCTGATGAGAAACGTGTATGAAGACCAGAAGATCGACGAAACTCTTCCTCTTCCCCATGAAACTCCAGCACACCTCTACAGCGAGTCTCTGTCTCCCAGAAGTGTGTCCTCCGCTTTGGACTCTTACTATGAAGGTATTCTGGCTTTTCAAATGAGGGACTTTGAGGAGTTATACGGGGCGACCTGGATTTCGGAATGAACTGGTCGACGTGGCCTGTCAGAACTGGTCTGGCTCCCTCTCCAGTGACAACTTCTGGGGGCGTGTTTAAGACATAAAAAGGTGTGAAGAGTTTCGGTGTACATATGTGCTCATGTAATCTTGCATATGTTTGTTTCATGATTCATGGTTGGGCTTTATTTGTCTCACAGCGGCGCTTTGGACGCTGCCCGGCCGGTAGGGTGCGCTCCGGAAGTTCCTTCATCGAGGGGAACCGCACCTCTTCAGTTCTGGTCCGGATTGTAAAATCCAGGTAAACCGGTGCAGGTACATGGTAGCACTGTTCGCTTGTCCTTGATGACAGTAGGAGATTGTTGTGCAGTTTGAAGTGGGGGTGTCTGAAAGGAAAACAAGGAGTGGGGAAACGAGGTACTTTCCACAGTCACTGACTGTTGTCTGAGCATTTTCCAGGTCACTTCCTGCCACGTCACGTGACTCGAGTGGGACGGAGCAGAGGAGCAAGGAGGCCTGCCTTCGTAAGAGTGACACTAGGTGACATTTACCAAACTGCCAACCGACTTTCTGAGACTGAAAAAAGGGAAGTTATTCTGATTAGGGGAAATGGCATTTAAGATAATTTTTGTTGTTCAATAAATATTTTGCTCTACACTTTAATTGTGTTCTTTGACTTTTTTATATTTCATACAAAGCAGCTCAACAGGTTTAATCTGTAAACTAAATTTAGGTGAGCAAGTACTACAGAAATAATCTGAACATGCCAAGGAGCATCTTGGGTAATCTTGGCTTTTAGCATTGTGCTTACTGATGCCTAAATGGCACTATACACTATAAATCAGGTGTTTAAGGGTTCTGATGCAGTCCCAACTGTTTCCTGAAAGATTATATTCAAGTTTTCCAGAAATTGTTAAAGATGGCAGGGCTTTTTTTTTGTATGTGGGAGATGAACATACTCCTTATGGTTGTCCTTTTTAGTCCCATTACTACATCAAACCTCAAATTTAAGTCTTACTGAGAACACAGACAATGCTTAGGTGATTAAGTGCTTGACTTCTAATGGCAAGGTTTACAATCCATAGCCTCGTTTCATGTTATCTTTAGGGAAGCATGTGAACCCCATATTACTCCCAATGGTACATGTACAGAATGCAACTTTTCTTTCAAAAGGTAGCCCTGAGAGGACTGAGGGTTTCCTTTCATAATAGACGGGAACTCAGTTTTACTAAATCTTGTTTATGGAACGTAATTAAAAACACTGCTGTATAATGTTAACTAAACCAGGGATCACTACTAATTAAACTGTAGTCTATGTGGAGTCTACATTTGTGAGATTGTCTGGTAAATTAAGAGGCACTGAATAATTTCTTTAGAAAACTACCTGTTTCAGATGCAAGTGATTGCCATCATTTATGGCATCTGTACTACTGATGAAACTTGAATATTGGAGTTAATATGTGCAAACAAAATTCACTAATCCTGCTAAATATGCTACTAGAAACTCCAATACTTAATTTTGTCTGCAAAGACTAATTCGTACAATGACCACACGGGAGCAGTAGAGGACAAATTAAGAAACTGAGGGAGCTTCCGCAGGTCAGCCCAAGTTGATGCCAGAGGAAGAGGTGTTGATTATTGCTGGTCCACATTTAGATCATGTCGCCTGGCATTTGTTTCAGAGCTGGCCCACACTGTGCCACATGTTTCACATTAGGTCTTATGGCAGGGCAGGGACAAATGACTGGTTGCTTGCTGGCCAACTGAATGAGATTAAAATCTTTTCTAGCCCTAAAACAATATCTACTTTTGTTGCTGTGATTTACTGCTAATCTAAATCAGATAAAATGAGGGGTGGCTTTAATGGGAAAACTATTTTGGTGTCTTTTGAGCTTTTTTAGAGCCCCACACAGAAAGTTCTGTGTCCTTTTAAGGGAGAAAACGTATCTGGAAATGGGTTGGAGCATAGTTATCTTGAGTCTGTCTGATGCTGAGGCTGATAGGTCTGTGAAAAAAGGGGCCACAGTTGATGCCCGTGGAGTTGACATGTTCACCAAGGCCCTGGGTTCAGGAGCTCTGTCAGCCTCTCTTGTGGTGCAACTGCTGAGTGTGATGGTCAGCAATTACAGCTGAAGGTGTGCTGTGTGTGTGGGCAGAGATTCGGTCAGAGCGGCTGCATGTCTCTGATGTGGGCTGCTGTGAACAGGCTCACTGTTCGCTGAGTTTAGGTCATGTTCAACACAGTTTGTCAAAATTTAAGGTGAAAAGGTTACAGCAAATTCAAGCAGCATGTTCAAGAGCCCTTCAGTGATGCAGCTCTAAATTACTACCAGCTCCTTTCATCCTTTTTATTGCCCACCACCAAAAGTGAAAGGGCGGTTATAATTTTCAAGATGGCTGCCACATATACGCAAACAGAAAAATGGCTATATCTTAGTCAGTTTTACTGATATTGAGTTACAATTCGGTGTGGTAGTAGCTGAAAGCCACACCCAGCACATAGTCTATGCACCATCTGATCACATGAGATCTGTTTTTTTAAAACTTTGCCTTTAACTATAAAAATCAACCATGTCTTTCTGTTAACAAACTATCTTATGAACATATCGACAGATGGAAATGAAACTTTAAGAAAGTAATCATTAGAAATACATCTACAGCTGATTAACTTTTGGAGACAGTTCAATTCGATATGGACACCATAGCCAATTGACCTCAGAAAACAGAAAAACGACTATAACTTATCCAGTTGGAACAAATGTTCAATTAAAATTTAGCATGCTAGTAGCTGAGTATCATCCCCAACACATACTTCGAGTGTACACATTGCATAATATCTTTGCTTAAAACTTTGGAATTAACTTTTGGCGTCAACCCTGTCTGTCTGCTAGCAAAATATCTAGAGAACCCCTGGACAAATTTTCGTGAAACCTTCGGAAAAGATTCATTGGATGTACATCTACGACTCAATAATATTTGGAGTCAACCAAATTCAAAATGACTGCCACAGCTAATCAGCCTTAGCCAACATAAAATTGCCATATCTCAATCAATTTTACAGATATTAATTTAAACCTAGTGTGGTTGTAGCTGAGAGTGATTCCCAACACATACTTTAAGCTCTACACATTGTCCAATATCTTTGCTTAAAACTTTGGCATTACTTTAAGAGTCAACACTTTATGTCCAAGAAATTTGGGGCATTCTGACCTCCTTTGAAGTTACTAGCTAAGATTTGGTTTTTTTATATAGGTTTAGACAGAATTTTGAACATAATCTCATTTTAATTGGAGGTGTTATGAGAATTTAGCGTGCAAGTGAAAGTGTTTGTGCATCTGTGTGAGTTTTAGCCCCCACTTATAGTGCGAAAACGCATCACGGATATATGTCAGTTTATGTCATGTGGGGAGGGAATTAGGAGGTAATCTTCATCCATTTCTCTGCACCCTCCACGGAGGCAAAGCCGACACAGACGAGCCTCTGCTTGTGCTGACGTTCTGTTTTTGGTGTGAAAACTTCAGGATGCATCCGAGGGGAATCAGATTAGAGCGGCTCACCAGATGAATAAAAGCAAAAGGAAGAGAAGCAGTAATTTAAGCTCCCATGAGAAGGACTTCTGGCTTTGCTGGGAGAAGTGACTCAAGTGTAAACAGTTCAGCTTTTTTTCCCACTCAAGGCTGAAACTTCAAAGTGTTCTCAACTGGAATCTGGGAATTTGTGGGGGTGGGTGGAGTTGAGTAATCAGGATGCTGAGTGATTTGCATTTAGACCATATCTTTGTTATTTAAACACCATAGTGAAAATGGGCACAAATGGGTTTTGCATGCTTGCTGAATCACTTCAAATGGCTTCACAAAACAGAAACAACTATTTAAAATAGGATGACTACATATATTTATTTCAGTCTCTTGTGAAGCCATTTTAAATACAGTGAAGAGTTGCCTAAAGGGTTTCTGTCTGCAGTAGGTGGCAGCATAGGTTGGAACATATGAGGCATCATGGCAAGCAACAATAAAAAAATCTTTTTTATTTTAGACTGAGTTTAAGGCTACAAAACTTAAAGTATTAGAAGCATCACACCAAAGATAGAGCAGACACGTTTTTTTTTATTTTAAAAATATTGCTGTTTTCATAAGCTGCTGAGTCACAGCGAGAACTTAGAAATTGAGCATGAGTCACTTCGAAACAGTTAGAAATTGGTGTTTATTGTCTGTGAGAAAAATGAAACCAATAAAATGTCATTACTAGCAATAAAGGGAAAAATATTATTTAGTAAGACTTGATGGTTCAGGTTTTAAATGCAGCAAAATCTGCTTTAAAGACGGGCACAACTGAGTCTTACTGCATTATTTAGACCAGGGGTAAGTGATCCTGGTCCTGGAGGGCCACTATCCTGCATGTTTTACGTGTTTCTCTGCTCCAACCCAGCTGATTTGAATCAATGGGTGGTTACCAGGCTTCTGCAGAACATGAAGAGGTCATTTAACCACTGAATCAGGTGTGTTGGAGCAGGGAAACAATTAAACAATTAAAACACACGGGATAGTGTTTATGAAAGGACCAGGATTGCCTACCCCTGATTTAGACAGTTATTTCAGCCAAACTTTTCACCTTAAAATTTAGCTAAAATGTGAAGATGGGTGATGGTAAACAAACAAAAAAAAAAAACACAACAGGAAAATGTTTTTCATTTGTGAAAAAATGAGAGCTTCAAAAGCCTGTTTAGAAAGTTTTTATACAATTTTTGGCCTTTTTTCCCTGCTCTTCTGCTGCAGTCATCAAAAGTAAAAAAAACAAACTGTAAAAAGCAATATTTTGCTAATTTTAAAGACAACTTTTAGATCCAAGAGCAGAACACACGCAAATGTTAAATGTTAAATACCCACAATGCTCGAGAGAGCAAATATTTAATAATTTATAAGAAATTCTACATTTTTACATGAATAAAACCCACAAAATCCAAAACAAGAGCTTCTGGATTTATTCATGCATAACATTCTTCTTAACATGACTCAAAAATGAAGTCATGCCATTACGGTGGAAGAGCTTCTGTTTCTTGTGGGACAACAAATGTAGGAATTTCATTGGAAAAGCAGAGGTGGGTGAGTCCAAAGACTTGTTCTGTTATCTGCGTCCTTTGCTGTAAAAATTACAGGAAAATTGACATTCAGGTGGCTGTGTTAACCTGCGGGCTGACACTCAGGGTCATGTAATCACACGTTCTCTTGAACCGTCGAGCCTCAGCAGTAACACATTATGAGTGTAGATGCGTGTGTAGATTAACTTTTGCTTATCCAAAGTACGAGTTTGTTTAGCATGATTGCTTTGTTTCTAGGAACAGTCAGTGGTAGACTCATTTGCATGAACTCCCACCAGGAAAATGTCACTGATCAGCTAAAGTCAAACAGTAAAAGGTTAAAGGTCACGGTCAAAGGTATTGTAGCAGTGATTGATTTATCCTTCCACAAACAAGCTCATGTTTTGAGTTGTTTCCCTGCCAGTTTGACTGTTGGTTTTCATCTCTATAGAATGAAGATAAGACAGGGACCTGGTACAAGACCCACTTTTTGCAGTCAATTAGAGGTTTGAATTGTGACCTAAAAAAAAATAAATAAAAGAAACACTTCCTGCCAAACGCAGACAAGGAGACAAACTCAGGCAAACGTACACTCAGACAGAAAAATAGGGCAAGGAGAAGAGGGCACTGACGTCCCGCCCACCCTTTGGGAATTAACCCCTCTGCAGGACTGGCTCATTAGTCAAAATGGTCTGAGGCGAGCAACAGAGGGCTGTTTGAGCCACATCTATTTCTGTCCCCCCCCAGCTCCCCGCTTTGCCTGTCTTTCTCTGTGAAGACTGAGCAGAGGACGTTAATGGATGTTGACCCAATAGTTTCAGGGAGTTGGACAGGTAGAAAGGACGTAACGAGGACGCCATGTCCAGGGTTGGAATCTACTGCATGCAGAGGCAGGACTCTGACTGTGTCAAGGACACAAACAGACAAACCTGCTGAAGCCAGAGAGAGTCAAATAAAACTTGTTTATAATTATACATTTCAGTCATATCAAAATAAGATGGGAATTTAAACATTGTCAAATAAACTGACTTATTGAAACTAAGATAAAAGATGAGTAGAAAGCCCACACAATTATCCCTTACCGCTGGGATACAAATTTATCTGACAGTGTTTTGAGCCCAGCTGGATCTTTGTCAGGTTAAAAGGTTTTAACAGTAGGTAACACTGGAACTAAGCTTAGAGTCCTCAGTCAGGTTTGCCCAGCAGCAATGACATTAAAGTTTAAACTGAGTGTCAATTTGAGGCAACAATTGTACTCAGCCAGACAGTGTTGCTGCTGAAAACAGACCACTTTTTATATTCCTACATATGTATTCATTCAGAAAATTCTAACTCTTAGCATTGTCTGTTGTTTTAGGCATGTAATGGCTTCCCCTCCTTTGACTTTCACCAAAGGCTAACAGCAACTGCAGCTAATCTTTTTCATCACACAATAAAACAGCCACAACAGGTGTCTGAACTGACCTATGGTGTCATGTGGCTGGAACAAATCATAACGGCACTTTTCACAAACCAGACATGTAAGTCAGTCATATTCTAAAGATGAGAATTAGCCAGCAAGCAAGCACTGCAGTATATTGATTGATTCATTGCATTTGAAACCTTCTTTGGCATACTAGCTCTATGCTACTTTTAGCTTTTAGATAGTGTTATGCTTCTTTTAGCCTTAATAATTCAGCTTCAGCTTTTTCAGCAGTCATTTAGCACAAATGTGTGCTTTGAACCTATATTTGACCAAATATGTCCATATTTTTGTCTTCTGGAATGGTCTCATTTCTCGCTGAATCTTTTAATTAGTTTGACCGGTGCAGAGGGGATCAGTGGCAGGGCTCAGTGAGTCTCTATGTTGCTGTCACTGCAGACAAGGTGCAGTTGTGTCTTTGTCACTTATTGTTGATGGCAGCAGATTGTAAACAACAGATGGTGGAGTTAGCACCTGAACAACATGTCAACTTCAAGCATTCAGCTCTCAGCCCAGCTGGTGGATACAGTCACTATCTGAGCACCAGGAGCTTTTTTTTTATCAAGTAACCTTGGCTTCTCGGTGGGATTAATGTTCTGTTGTTTTGTGCCTCATGTGGTGCCTTAAGTCTCTGAGCTTGTCCAGACTTTAGTGCGATCAATGAGGCAGAAATTGCAAACAATCTGTACTTTTTTTAAATCCTCCTCTGTGCTTCACCACTTGGAGTCAAATCACCCTAGACGGATATTTAACATCCGGTCTGAACAGGGTCTTAAAGTAAACAAGGTTCTTTTGCAGAGTAGCAACACAAGTTACAGTAGTAAATAAAAGGAAGCTGTCAAATTCAAACTTCAATCAAAAGTGATTTAGCTGAAAGGATTGTTTTGCAGTGAAATGCTGGACTCCACTCGTCCTTTACATAGGCAGTTGTCCCTCACTTGAGCCAAAATTATACACACAAGACAATGAATTGTAACTGTAATCATCCTAACAGCTCTGACTGAGCTCAGACTGGCACCCAGCAAACTGAAATACAAATGTAATTTGGTTTATCTTTAAGATAATGATCTGTAAGGTTGATATATTCAAGCACATCTATATGAACCTAGGGTTTTTGTTTTGTAATTTAACTTTTCTCTTTGATGCAACACTTTTCCATAATTTTCTTTAAAACAAAACTAAAAAAAGCAATAATAACGTGTTTTCCCAATAGGGGTTTGGACTAAAATCTCAGTGCCCTTTAAATGAAATACTGCTAACAACTTTCTGCTGATATCAGTGGATGACCTTTGACAAGAACACTTGTTTTTAGAGTTATTTAAGTTGATTCCTCCTGCCAGCAGCTGCTTTATGCTGACTTTGTTGTGATGAGCTGTAATAAACTTGAGTCGATACAGAGCTGTGAGGTTTGGCAGTACCTAAATAAGATGTAGGGAGATCGATATGATGACAGAGCTGCTGCCCTCCCCCCACCACATCACCTGCTGCAGGCAGGGTACACTGCCTGTCAGCCATTTGTCACCCAATGCACACTCTCATAACACAAAGGTGCAATCATAGAGGCACAGTGTCCCACTCTCACACATCATTCTGTCACTGGAAGCCCTTCTGCACAGCTGAGCTTTTGCTTTAAACTGCTTAAAATCTGTCAGTAAACACCACTATCCTCACATATGTTCAATGCGTGCTTATAAATGTTCCAGTGCAACAATAGGCACACACTGTCCTAACAAAAAGAATAATAATTAAAAAAAATCACTTCTGAAATTGATGCTTCAGGACAAAAACAGTGGAATTGATTGTACTTATTCTGTCTTTCCAGTGCCAGAAAAAAGAAGAAAATTGATTTAGTAAACAGCTTGAACCAATTCTCCTGCACTTTGTGAATGAAAAAGACTCTTCATCACTGAAATATTCTGTGCCATAAAATGATAAAATGGGTCCATTTATCCAATTTGTGTCTGTCAGCAGGCCTGCAGCTGTTTGCAAGCCAACATACGTCTTAACCCACGGAGTGCTTTTGTCTCGATTTCTGTCAAACACCATCCTTGATGGCCGGATCTAAATTTGTCCCATTCTATTCTGAGATTTTTGTGGTTTCACCAAACCCTCCCAGAAGAAATGTGTCAACCTGTCATTGCAAATCTGCCTCAAAGTCGGCCTTGAATGCCTCTGTAGACAAAACTCTGCTACCAGAGACTCAACATTACATTATCAGTCTAATCTATCGAAAGTCCACTCAGACAAAAGGACAATGACGAGAAACAGAAAACAATTTACTACAATATTGTTTATTGACCAAAGGTGATAATACCAGCTAAGAATTGTCTTCAGCACATACTTCAAGTAAGATGGCTAGCTCTGCTAAGCCATGCAATAACGCATGAGACTGCACATAACATTATTTACAAAGTTTGACCAAATATAACTCCCATCAGTTCTCAGCACTAGATGATTTCCGTTTAAAACTCTGGCATTAAAGGCAGGGGGTGATATGCATTCATTCAAGGAATTCTAGGTCTTTAACCCCTTAGTCCCTATTTTGGATTGATCTTGTTGGCAGAAAGTGCTGTTGCCCCTGGTACAGGGGCCACTACCTACGTCACTGGTGGCCCCTGTACCGGGGGCCACTAGTGACGTAGGGGTTAATTCTTACGTTTTTGTGTTCATACAGCATTAGAGCACTTAATCTAAATTACAGTATGATTTTTTCACGACAAAAGAGCAAGACAAATGTGGCTGCAAGAAGATTAAAACAGCACGAGATCATTAGAAAGGTCTTGCTGCTTGTTATTTATGATTTAAAACAAAGGTGCTGACTTTCTATCATGTGCAGCAAACACTTTTAGCTAATGCTGTGTGAGGAGACCCATGGGGCTAATTACTTGTGCAGGACCTAAGCCAGTTGCCCCTGTTGATAACATAACAACCAGGCTTAAAACACTGGATCAGAAAAAGTCTTCATGTCCCCTTGGCTGTGCTTCCCATGTATAATCGTTTTAATGGCTGGTAATTAATTTCCCAACTCATTTGCTGAAGACAGTTCACTTGAGGATACCTCACCTCAATCAGAATAACCACAGTTAGATGCAAAACTTTGAGACATTTTAATTAGCTGGGTGTCTGCTCATTGAGCCACAGGCGGTGAAAGATTGCAGATTGCAAACTTTTAACATTTATTTACCTAATGAGCACATGAACGCCTCTATTGAGGGCGAGTAAAACACGGACACAGCAGATCTAATTTTCTACTATTAAATCATTTGAAACAACAATTTAAAGGTTACATGATTTGTCCAAAATGTAAGAAACAAATTTAGAAATGCTAAACAGTTTAACTGATACTGAGCTGAAATTGAGTTAAAACTTGGTGTAGTAGTAGCTGTGAGTAATTCCCAATACGTACTCTAAGGACTATCCCATCTTATAAGATGTGATGAAATCTTGCACAAGGTTGGGCCATTCTTAGCATAAGACCATTTTAGTTTAAAACTCTAATATAAAAACAGGTTATCTCATTTGACAGTAACTTTCCAGTTCAGCTGTTTAAATTTCTTTATCTTTAGCCTTTTGCTCTGACGAGGTTCAGACCTTCAGGAAAGTTTGGTGACTAACCCACATTGTGGGCACTGATGTGTTTTATGATTGCTGGTTTATTTCCTTGACTAATAAAAATGTAATGTTTAACAGCAGGCTTTAATCAAATCCAAGTGTTTACTGAAATCTAAATGGAATGATGGTAAACATATTTTCAGTTCCCTGTTTAAATTTAATTTACAATTTATTCGAGTCATTTAGATTAGATTAGCGTCTCTCCATCTGTTTTTTTTTTTGCATCCTTCTTGAATGTACTATCTGCAGTCATTTCTTTCTCTCTTCACATCTTTCTTGTCGGGTTTCCTTGACAACTACTTCCATTGTTCATAATCATGCACATTATATGGATCTCTGGGTCAAATAGAGGCTCATAAACAGCCAACCTCTCCAACTATCTGTGTGTTTGTTCGTTTGAAGTGGCTGTGATTACTGTCTGAGGCCAAGGCGTGAGTTTAATTGAATGTCACAACTCATGTTTCTTTTTTCATCTTTGCTAAAGGTCAGTTTTTAAACCAGCATGATTGCACAGAAGGACACATAGGTGTGTAATTTGAAGTTACGCCTCCCACTCATCCAGAAATGGAAAGAATAATAAAAATAATTTAAAAAAAGATTGACATTTTCTTCCTCTCTGCACATTCATTCCTACACCCTGGAAGAAATCTACAGAAATCTATTTCTGTAGTCATTTCTGGTTCATCAGCACAAACGCAGTAACCCCATCAACCACCTAAACCTGCTCCAAACTTCCATTTTCCAGCAGAACAAACAGTGCTTTCTTTCCATCCGTTTTTCCCTCATTCGTTCGTCAGTGTAATTGCCCTCTTTCCAGGAATAGAAAGGAGCTGCCACAGACTGTCAAAGAGCCAGTGGTTAAAGCATCCTTCAGGAGACCGTTCAAACATTCAAACACTCTGGAGCTGGAGCTAGGTCTGAAAACTCTGTGAGGTTCACACCTCAGCTCTGTCTCCCCTTGTTCCTGTTTTCATTCATGCCTCAATTCACTGCTGCTGCAGAGTTAGTCAGGATGATGACCACTGAGCTGCAAGAAAATAAATTTGATGATCTTAAGAGTTAAAAAGAAACAAACCAGTTCTTTAATATGAGAAATGTTGTAGGTTATTTAACAACAGCTAGAAATATAAAAGTTTTTTTGCGTTCAACTAAACTAAATTTATAGACATAGTTAAAGCTTTCAGCCTGAGCAAAGAATTATTCCATGGGTTTATGCTGCGGAGGAGGCCAAAATGTATGATCTTGCAAACAAATGTAGTGGAGGATCTGTCATGGTCTGGGGATGGTTGTTGCCTCTGGTTTTAAAGGCATTAAATCCAGTAAACATATGTTGAAATCAGAAGATTGGCAAGAAGTCCAATTTTGTTTCACTATACAAAAGCATTTTCATGTTACAGTTGTTCAATAAATCTAGACATATATTGATATTATTTGATAATTAATTGAACACATGCTAGGATTAACAAATCTTATCAGATGCAGGTGTGGCAGATGGCTGGAATAGCCATCTTTAATTAAAACCTTGCCATGAAAGGCAGTAGGCTAAATGCATTCCTTCATGGAATGAAAAGCCTTTAATTTTTCATACTAATTATCCTAGTTTGATAAGGATCCTGCACAGAGTAACATCATTTGGGGACTTATTGAGATAACTAGATGTTATTACATGATGAGAGCTCCAAACATCTAGTCACTCATTAGATTATCCATCTGTTAGATTTTTAAACCAGCTGTGGAAATACTACTCATTCCTGTGTGTCACACTATTTTAACCTAAACAAAATGTTCGGATGAGTTGTTTCATCCTCTCTGCTTCACAGACTGATGCAACTCACTCTTATTTTGTCCACTAGTTACTTTTTTTTGCATTCGGCTTTGGTTCTAAAATTCAGTCAATGTAATTTATTATCTGAATGTATTTCTTAGCTTCAGCAAGGACGCCTCCCTTTGCAGAAGCAGCCTTGAAAGTGTTTTCTCTCTTATGCTCTTGTTTTTTTTATCACATTCTTTCTTTCCCGTTTTTCTTTTTTTCTTCTCCCCCTTTTGTCTTGACAGGCAAGCTTTGCAACAAATTTATAAAGCCAAATGAATTTATCTTTTTTAAAACACAGTTTATTACTGTGCAAAATCTCCTTGCCATTAAGATGTGTGATTATGATAAAGGAATAATGTGTTTTTAGTTTGCACTAACTGCCTTGATTTGAGCTACTCTTTGTCCCTTTAAACTCTGCTTGTACAGCGTGTGCAATAGCAGGGCAGAGGTAGTAACACAGAGCTCACACATGTTGCATAAGCTTGTGTCTGTGATGGAAAGAAGCCTTCACCCTCACCCTTTCTGTAAATTGTCTCATCTCTGTCATTAGCCAATCTTGTGAGTCTGCCTCCCTGCCAGCCTTGCTGCTAAAATGCTAATGAGGCCTGCGCTCTGCAATTACAAAACACACAGCGGCACAGAACCCACGTCTCTCGTTGTCACCCATTAGGGGGCATAACAACCCCCACGTTGAGCCTGGCTTACATCAATGAACAGATTTTGCTTCAAGTTATATTAATCTGAGACATTTCATTAGTCCAATTAAACTCTAAATTAAAGGAATCCATTTTGCCTTTCATGTCAGAGTTTTAGACTAAGATCGTCTTATGTTGAGAAATAACCCATCCATCCATCCATCCATCCATCCATCCATCCATCCATCCATCCATCCATCCATCCATCCATCCATCCA
>JAOXNZ010000074.1:10912599-10923069 GCA_028566095.1 Kryptolebias brasiliensis
AACAAATTTAAGGAATTTAAGAATTTTTTTTTAGATCAGTCAGCCAAAAGTTGTTTAGAGCTATTTTGACAATCCGTCTCCAAATTTGTCAGGTTTTTCTGTGTATTATCTAATCTGTTCAACAAGTATAAAGTTGAGCTTGATGGGTTTGGTTTAATTTTGGTAAATGGCACAGAAATAATCATAAATGCACACTTAAATGCACTCATTTGCTCTACATTTGCTCTTGCCTTGCTGGAAAGGCTTTCAACAAGTTAGTGAATAAGTTGAACTGCTAATATTTAATCTTCATTTAACCAGGAAGTCTCTTGACATTAACATCTCTTTTTTTTAAGGGAGACCTGGTCAAGATGGAACATACTTACAAAGTTAACAAGCTAAAAATTACAATTAATATCAAAATACATACATACATAATAGAAGTACAAAATCCAGTTTAGGATTAGCAGTTGCACTCCTCAGTTACAAAGTTATGAACTCTCCCAAAAAGACAAATGCTCTAACCTTCGTGTGGACTGAAGATTTTTCCATAACCAAGGTGCAAAATGTGTAGGACATTACAGTTAAAACTAATCTTTATGTATTTTTTTTATTAAAGGCAGTTAGTCACAATTTGGTAATATTTCAAAGGGAAATGATTCATCTCCTCCTCCCACTTGTATAACATCTCACATCCTCTCTAGCATCTCACTAATGAAACTAGTCAGTTTAAGGAGCTTTAGGCAATCACTGCATTTTTCCAAGTTATATTCCTTACCTAGTCCCCCTGAATCTTACTCGCTTCCACACTTTCTCTGGTTCCCTTGCCAACTTTATTGCCCACTTCAGCTAAATCCACCCAACCCTCTGTGCTGTTGAATATAACGAAGGCTTAGCTCCCAGTGTCAGCTCTGTCATTGTGGCATTACAGAATATATGTGGAGCTATGACACAGGTCTCGACACCTGTTTGATGTGTTGAGTGAGTTACATGCAGTCATTTCTTACAGAGCAACTTTTTAATGGTTTGTTGCCTGAATTTGGCTTGAAGGCAGCTAATGGCTTGAATTTGTTACCTTAGTCAGGTTTAGATTTGAATTCAGAACACGCTCGTGAGGATCACTTTCGCTCACATCATCACTGTTTACTCTGCAGACAGTACTTGTCAAAAGGTTTTAAAAATAAGGAACAGAAATAAACAACATTAAGGCTTTTCATGCATTTCTATAACCCATGGGAAGTTTTCTTTTCTTCATTTTGAATTATAAGCTTTTGGCATAGTCTCTTTAAAGTGGATTTGTTTTATTATACTGAAATATGAATCCCTTGAAAGACTATTTAAAATTTAGAATAAGCCAGAAGTCATCAGCTGGGTTTTCATCACCCTTTTTCGATTTGGAGTATGAAGATCTGAATTAAAAACAATGAAAGGTAAAATTGAATAAAAAAAAAAAAATCTGTAACGTGCAAAGAAGTTATTGGTCTTGTAATGTGATGTTCCAACAGTTTCTCCTAAACTACAACAGCAACACTCGCATCTTATACTGACACTCTTATGCAACACTTTGCAGCCTAGTTTCTTCACTTCAAACCAGTTAACAGAAAAGTGACTCTCACTGCTTTTTTGCTTGTGTTCAAAAGAACGTTTCACTAACGAAAGGAGACTTGGATATCAAGCATAGACCTTGATGTTTTCTGTGCATTTTCCAGACTTGGCTATCTATAGTGCTGCAATGTGGCAAGGGATTATCACTGTGGAGGCTGATTTTTTTTTTTTTTTGAGGGCAAGCTGGAGACTGAAGGTGCTGCCAGCAAGCCTCTTTAACCTTTATCTGACTGCAGATGGCATCTCAGATAAACTCAAAAGACAGAGGGAGGGAAGAAGTGAGAGGAGTGGAAGGGAAGAACAGGGGGCTTAATGGAGTAGAGAAAGTAGTACAGAGTTTGTTGCAAAGTGTTTCTCCCTTAAGCAATAAAAAGTATTGAGTCAAGTTTATGCTCAACAATTAAACATGGATAAATGTGGGCAAATGGAGAGCTTGTATAGGTAGTTGGTATAAAGTCAATGAATGGCCTTTAGTGTGTAAAAAGAGCCCAATAAAGTCCTGCACAGGCTGTTCTTTATGTTGAAATGTTATTTGTGTTTCCTTTTTTAAACTTTAAGAGCACTATCTTTACTTTCTCTTAACTTTTGGCCTTTCAGTCAGTCTGTCAGTCTATCTGTCTTGTCTCCTCTTCTTACCACCTCTCTGTTTCTGTGCTGGCCTGATAAGAAAGTGCCCGCCTTGTCTCGGAGGAGAAACCATGGTAACGCATCAGCCACGTGTTGACATCACAGCATGTTAAATATAACTGCCTCCCGTGCTACACAACTAGTTATTCTGCCGTTGATCCTCGCCTGGCTATAAATACATGCTTTCCTTCCCATAATTGCAGCTCTAACAGGCTTGTTTGGATGGATGGAGGAATAGGAAATGCCTGAGAGAAAGAATGTGCCTTCCTCTGTGTCTGTATCTCACCACTGTGAATATGAAACTAAAATTACTTTAGAATATGGTGAATCGTGTAAGTACCATCATTTTCTCCAAAATATGTGTCAAGACTTTTTGCTCTAATTCATAAAATGCTTAACATATAGATTTTTTTTTGATGTAACTTCCAAAGATTAGTACTTTTCTTTGGGTAATAAACATTAAGAACAAACTGTTCTAACCTAAATCGTTTCTGTTCTTACTACGATTGCAGTAAGAGGTTTACATATACTCATCATGACATGAATGTCATATTAATTTGGGCTTTTAAAGATTGATTTTTCCAGGGTGGAGTGATTATATAACAAGCAACTTCAATAATTTTTAAGAATAAGAATCTGGTGCCCAGGTTTTATTTTATTTTGGATTCTCCACTTTACACAGGGTCACAATTTTTTACAGGCTCAATTACGTACATGCACCCCCACTAATATTTGATTAAATGTATTTTAGCAAGTTTTACCTTTGCCACACACATTTTGTAGTCATCAACAAGCTTCCACCATAATACTGGCTGGAACTCTTACCACTCTTCTTGGCTGCATTGGTAGAGTTCATTTAAACTGGTTGGTTTCCTGGTATGGAACTGACTTTTAGGCATAGTCTACAAATTTTTAACAAGGCTGAGGCCAATGCTTTTGGAAGGTCACTCCAGAAGCCTAATGTTAGCCTCCTTTGTCAATTCAGAAACCAGTTTTGATGTGTGTTTGGGATCACTGTCCTGTTGGAACACCCAGTTGTGTCCGACTTTAAACCATCTAGCTGATGATTTTAGGTAAATTTGAAAAATTTGAAGGTAGTCTTCCCCCTTCGTTATTTCATCCACTTTGTGGAGTGCACCAGTATTACTGGCAGCGAAACAGCCCTACAACTTGAAGCTACCACCACCATGCTTGACAATTGGTACAATGATTTTAGATGTGAAAGTCTCTCCTCGACTTCTCTAAACATACTTGTCAATGTGGCCATATAGTTCAGTCTTTGTCTCATTTGACCAAAACACCTTTTTCCCCAATGGCATTAGTCTTGTCCATGTGGGCAGGCGCAAATGTCAGTCAGGCTTGAGTTGTCACTTGTGGAGTAGAGGCTTCTTTCTTTGTTAGCACCTCCTCAATCCAAGGCAATGTAAAATTTGATTAACTGTGGACAGTGACGCTGGTGTTCCAGTAGTTTCCTGTTCATGGTAGAAACTACCAACTACAGCCAATGTTGACCACAAATGAGTAGGTTATAGGCCTTGGTCAATTTAAGATATTCTAGAATCTTCAGCTCCACCTATTAGAAGATTAAGGTTAATGTAAGTTTACAATTAAGCCTGTTTGTGTAATAAGCATGTAATGCATTTATAGCATTTTCAGACTACTTACTTTAGGCCTGCATGGGTTAGAACTGATTAAAGTGTTGCGAAAATCTGAAAGGTTTACAATAAATTATAAACTACTAATTTCAAAAATGAAAATGAAATTTCAAAGTGAAAAGATGAATTTAACTATGGCGATTGTATTGTTTATTGAGTGGATTTGCTGCTTGATATTTGAGGCTGTCTTCTATTTATATATAAATAACTCTTAACTGAAGCATTCTTACTGGGGATGTGTTTTCTTAAACATCAAACCAAAAAGAAAAGTTTTGATTAAATATACAGTACATCCTGTCCTGGGAGTAAATTCAAGTAGAATGTGAAAGTGTTGAGTCTCTTGAGTCTGTCCTCCTGTTCTTAACTGTCACTGGTGTGTATGCAAGTAGAGTGTGTTGCATGTTGTGACTCAGTCTCTTAGCAGCCACCTCATTTTTACAACCCTGCAGGTCCCCATAGGCTGGGGCAGGACCAACCAATCAGAGAGAGAGAGATGCCATGAGGACCAAAAGGCTGGGGCTATGCTGTCGACAGCCGAGGAATAGTTTCAGTCTGGGAAATTGACATGGTTGGATGTATTTGTGTGTGTGCAGTTGTTTGTTTGGTTGTGCATGCATGGGCTGCAGGTGAATTTAAAGGCATTTGTAAATGAGGAAAGCAGCTAACTCAGAAGGAAAGGATTATGACTCAGCATTTCCTGTTTTACCCTATTGACTCAATACAATATAAATGTAATCAAAATGTCAGACTTGACATGCATGCTAAAAGTGAGCTTAGGAAGTCTACGTTGCTTCTATTTTGTGTTTGTAAATTATTTTAGAATGTTTCGGTTACACACCGGCCACATTATTGCAGTAAGTTGGAATGAATCATTGTGAATTTTTTTGTTGTAACGACATGCATGACAGTCACATGTTATAAAAAGCTTATACTTACATATTATTGTACATACAACAAGACAGGTAAGATTTTAGGATCAGTTGCAAAAATATCTCCTGTTATATAATTCTTTATCCATGATGCGTTTGAGTGTACGGTTTCATATAAAGACATGTAAATCAAAACAATTCTTCCAGCTGATTTAATGAAACTTAAACACATTAAATGTTGCAGACCAGAAATTTTTTGTATCAAACAGCAATCAAAATTTTATTAAACAAATGACTAGCTATGGATAAGCTACTGCTGTGGCTTACCATCAGCTAAAAAGAGACCTTTATTGAGAGCAAATAATTGATATTTCTCAGATGCAAGGATTTGTTCACCTTGATTTTGCTCATTTCCCCAGCAAATTACTCAACATTGGTGGGATTAGCCAATTATCACCGTGGTTCTTTGTAAAAGTTCTGACAAAGACAGAACCCTACATTTCTACGGAGGGGTCTATATTACTGTGTGGGATTGTGATTTTATCTTAGTGCAGGCACCTTGAACTTAAATCTTTTTAGAGTAAACCTCAACTCTGCACTACACGGCACGTCTTGGATCAGTGTTATAAATCTTTTTTTGTTACAGACAGTAATAGATTTCCACTGATGGCACTTCCATGCCCACTGTTTTGCCTGCTTTACTCAGATATGTAGACCACAAAGGCTTGAAAATTATCTTTTTCTGTGCACAAGGTTTGGTCACTTAGAACACAGAAATTCTGCACTTCTACAACAGATTATTTTCCACAATCAGTTAGCGGTTTGCAATATTTTCTCATTACATTTTATTACTGCTCTGCTTGGTTAGAATTTTTGACCAAGGTTGTTCTAAATCTAAAAGCCATAATAATTAAGAAACTTTGTTTTAGACTCGACGGGTAAACTTTCATTTGAGAATTGCCACAGTGTCATTTTAATGTATCAACTTCCAAACATGGTAAAACGTTCTTAATAATATGATGATGACCTTTTCATTTAGAGCCTGTGGATATGTTATCATGCCATCCTAAAAGGTCACAGTGCTAATTCTTAGAAACTGTGTTGTTCTTATGAGCAGGCAGTATGTAAGCTTTATTTTTTATTACTTATTGAAAATGTCTTGTCAAACAGGCTAAAATTATTTTGGGATCATGGTTTAATTTGTGACGGAGGCAAAACTGGAATACAATGCACTCACAGCAAAGACTACAACAACAATGATTAAATAAAATCTTTGCTTTGATTCAGATCTGCTGACCTCTGTTCCTTTTTTTAACACTGAAGCATGACAAAGCTCACATAGTCCTGCCTCACTGGGTTAGCAACCAGCTCAGAGAGACAAGAAGCTTCAGCCTTAATGTGGGTCAAAGGAAAGAAAGAGTAGGGTTCAAACATGAGGACCCTGAAATTCCTTTCTGTTGAATACAAAAATCTAAGTAATTAGCAGATTTCAAAGTGACATTGATCTGCAGAGATGGACACATGTACTGTAGGTGTCCCTCAGCTGCAGGAATATACACATTCAGTTTCATTTCATGTGGGTTAACAGATTTTAGATCTCAACCAACCTTGTTTTATTGTGACCAAAGTCATGTTTTTTATTGATAATATATTATTTATTCAATAAAAAAGGCAACTATATTTACATATTTACATCAATGCACCATTTACTAAGCCAAATACTACAATTTGCAGTCTAATTTATGAACTGGTTTTATTTTATTTTTACAATTTTAACAATTTGCTTTTGATGGTGATCATTAATTCAAACCTGTTAGTTGAACATTCAGCTAGTTAAGTGTAATAGTGGACAATACTTACAATATATAATTTGCACAATATGCAAGTTATATATGAAAATGCTAATTAGATGCACCTTAAAACAGAATTTGAACGTCCTGAACAATTTTATTTTCTTCAACATACCTGCATTAGGCTTATCTCATTTAGAGGTGGATGTTGGTGCTACACTCAGTTTATGTTAACCTATTGTTCATCTGTTAGAAGGTGATTACTAATTCTTCATCTTTATTTTACAAGGTTAATTAAATTTTAACAGTGTACAAAAATTCATTTAAATATGAGCTACATGATAAATCTCAAGTGCATATTGCACTGTGCTTGCTAAATACAACTAATAGCAAAAAAAAAGGTTTTGGTATATGTGATGAAAAAATCAGAGACAAAGCTCAACTGCATTTGAACATAATCAAGAAAAGCCAGAGAATTCCGGGCACATCACCTATTCTGCAGGCCCATGCAATCTCACCTCATAGCCGAGGGGATAATTGCTTGTGTCACTGACAACAGAAAGGCATCACCTTCCCAGCTCTCACTTGGGCTGCTGTGGCTGTAAATTGGATGGCGAAATTGCCTTTTGGGGAAGTCTCCTATACTTTTCAGACGCGCTAAACTCAAATTCAATTTTTTAAGATCAAAAGTGGAGAGCATCCATTGTAGGTTACCCATGATCACATGAATAAATATGAGTTACATTAGTTACATTTGAATGCATTCTCAGTATTAATTCTCTGTGTGCTTTGTTGTGATTCAGTTGGTAGATATTTGCAGACTTTCAAATTTGCATATGTATAAGGATTTCTTTTAAGCATTACCACAAAGTAATGTATACAAACGCAGGTGTGTGTCTCTGTGTGTGTATCTATTTTGCAATAGAAACTAAACTGTGTTAGAGGACTCAGGTCTTTTGACATGCAAAGACATTCACACCTCTGGCAGCTCCTTTCTTTATGATCTTTTGTTCTTATTTACAGCCATTTTCTTTTAGGTCTTTATGAAAATACTTAGGGTTATGCCGCTTAAAAGTTCAGAAGATTTTATTGAGTGATTCTTCACTTGGTTTTGCCTTGTTTCAAGCCTCTCTCCACCTCCAGCACAACTTCAAAAATGAAGGACAACAGTTATTAGGAGTTTAGGATGACAGAAAAGAGAGGGGTGTGGATAAGCATTTGGGGGATTTGTGAAATGAAGGGTATAAAGGGGAGTATTATTTAACCCAAATAATAACTTTGGACTGTAGTTAAAGTCAGCACGGCTCAATTTAACCACTAGTGGCAGTATATTCTGTTCCTGTCTCATTTTGTTTGTGATTCCCCCATATTTTCTTAGGGCATAATAAAGAAGTGTCTTTATAATTACATGTAATTATTTTGTGTGCTCTGGCAGTGATAATTAAGAAGTCTGCAATGAGCAATGTGATAATTCTAGAACTTCTGCTTGCTGCACTAAAGGACCAAGAAATTGTAAAGTTAACTACCTGAAAACATGCATTTTTTCAGACATTCATATGGAGAACAAGGGTAGTGAGCAGTCACAACTTTGACAATAAACACACAAATATACATTGAAATGTTGGCCCCTTTTCTTGCTTAAATAATTTCAGTTTGGTTGTTAAATTAATTTGTGACAATGCCTTTTTCCATAAAGAAAACAACATTTAAAAATAGGGTTGTCAAGATCTGTTTGCAATTATCAGATCAAAGTACAAATGAAGGTATTTTTTATTGATCCATATCTGAGTAGCTGCCTCACTCCGCTCCCGATCTTTGTTGTTGACTTATTGTGGTCAGTCACGTCACAATATTGCTGCCAAACTGCAGTCATAATACAGCAGCAGCTGTGATGTAACATGCCAGCAGATCTGTGGTATGGAAGTATTTCAAAATACAAAAGGAGCCAGCAACACATGGTTGTAGCACCATGTTCAGGTGACTGAAGGCTTTGTTTTGTTCAGTAAGAATTGTATCAGGAAAATAAGTTGGTTTTAGTGAGAGAAGAAGAGTACAACCTCTGTTCAGGATTATGTGTAATTGAAAATGTCCAACTGAAAACAACAGTTAGCTAAATGGCATATTGACTTCAACTCAAAGGCAAAGGGCATGCTTATATTTTCAAGTGGGTATTAGTCGAAAGGAGAAAGAGTAAGAGGTGGTGTGCTCACTCTCTGTGAGGGGATTTCTCTTCCTTGCTGCAGCTGGTTCTTTCTGAAAGACTGAGTGTCCCTCACTTCTGCTGCAGTCCTTTATCTCCCTGGGGTCTCATGATTCTCTTATGATCCAACCTTAGACCTTCTATGACTTGTCTTCTGGGGTTGCTATGGAAACATATGTCATCAGGACCAATGCTATGTGTTGGCAATTTATTTTTAACTGGCAGCTTAGTGGGTTGGAATGGTGGGGGTGAAGTGAAGCTGTTGCGGGAAGTTCTAGGAACATTTAGGGGCTTCCAGAGTGGGGCTTCCCAGCTGTAGTGATGCCCTGCCAAGGGTGTCCTACCAGGAATGTGAATCATCCATCCACATGATCTGTTAATACAACATTATGTCATGCTGGAAGCTGGAAAGTCCGTTAACAAGTAATCCTAACAACTGGAAATAGGGGGAATTCAACAAACTAAAAATGTTGTTAGTGTCTACTTGGTGGAGCTTCTCTGTATTTTTTTTCTCCTCCATTTCCATTTATGCTAACTCCTACAAATCAACACTTTCTTTATCAAAGTCTCTGTTTGAAATGTTCTTTTGTTTGTTTTTGTATTTATCTACTTATTGCAGTTGTTTTCTTTCAGGACTCATCGTTCCTAAATAGTTTCCATGCTCTGTGATTTTCCAGCACACACCCATTTTTGGAAACCAGGAGAAGAAACAAGCCTAATTAAGATTCTGAAGTGTGTTAGCAAAGACACATAATTTATTTATGATGTTCTTGATTGTTATTGTGAGAATGTGCCTGTCCAGTGGAAACTCTGAGCTTCTTGTTTATCTCTTCCAATGTCTTGTGATCAAGGCTGCAAGAGGGAGTGAAGCATCCCTATCTTGTCTTCAGTGTGTTTATGGTCTCTGCAGCTTTAATGTACACTAAGATTTGCTGACACCTGCACACATGACATTTATTTTGTTTGCACTGTGATACTACATGACATGGTAGTATTTCCAAATATTTTGTTCAAATTTACTATGTCCTGATGTGTTATCAGATGAATTTAGTTTTCCGTGCAGCAACTGATAGACACAGTAAACCATGTTATATGAGCTACCTACAGCTAAAACAAAAGATAATGGAATGTCAAGAAAATTAAATGACTTAATAGGATTTAATTAAAGTGAATGTTTCAGCATTCAATTACATGCAGCCTGAGATGAAAACTTATATGTAGTTGGCACAAGAAGTCTGTGCAATCCATGAGGGAAATTCCAGCCCTATTAATAGTCAATGGGTGCCAGTGTTACAGCACATTGGTGAACTTGAACAGCGGTCCAGGAGGTCACTAGGCACCTCGGTCATAAAGGCAGCTTAACACTGGAGGATGTTTTGGGAGCACATGGAAACTTTGTTCATCTGCGTCTAATCCACCTGCCAAAGTGTCATCTTAAAAATGTTCACGCCAACACTTTAGTGCTTTCTCAGACAAACAGTTTAACTTTACATTGTCAGCCCAGTCTCACATACAGTATGTACGTTGTACATTAGAACATGGTACAAAATGTCACCCATGACTAGACTCAGTTCCAAAAACATGACTGTGTGTGTGTGTGTGTATATATATATAGTGTGTGTGTATATACACTCACTGGCCACTTTATTAGGTACACCTTGCTAGAATTGCCTTAATCCTTTGTGGCATAGATTCAACAAGGTACTGGAAACATTCCTCAGAGAGTCTGGTCCATATTGACATGA
>JAOXNZ010000074.1:10923169-10939082 GCA_028566095.1 Kryptolebias brasiliensis
TATAAATATATAATGTGTGTATGTGTGTGTTGTTCTTTTATAAAAGTTTCAGGTTTTAGACCACTATAGTCTTTCTGTCCTCCAAATATGGCAGGATCTTTTTGTTGCAAAGAATAAATGACAAAGATTTATTGTGGAAAACAGGCTATTAAAAAATGATAAGAACTAAAATAGATGTCACAGTTTCACATAAAAAAATATATTTCATATTCATAATATGTAATTAGACTAGATCTTTATTATATTTGTCTTTCAGTTTGTCTCTTGTTTAGCAAAGATCCAGAGGTCATAACCTCTCAGTTAGAACAACTAAAAACAAAACGATGAAAAGTGAGCCAGGGGGAGAGTGGCAGTTTTACTTTGCTGATGCAGAAATTTTTGGGAGCATTTCTTTTGTGCTCCAGAGTGTTTGTGTGTGTGTGTGTGTTTTTCTTTTTGTTTATAGCATCAACTTTCCACACAAGGAGTTTGAAACAAAGAGTTTGAAAAGAGAAAGGGGGAACAAAAAACCAAAACAGAATTACTGTATTTCATCCTACTGTGGGTTTAAAGAGTGTCTCTTGTGCTGATGCTAGACTAAAATGCTCTGATTTCTGAATAATCTCCCCCGGTTACTCACATAATGGTCTACTCTATGCCTACTGATGCTGACTGTGGTGATGTCAGAGCAAAGAGCTCAAAGCGGCTTTAGTAGGCTGTAGAGTGGAGGGGGCAGGGGACCTAGTATTTGGTGTGACATAAAAAAGCAGAAATATGAACACAGTCATATCTAAACACTCACAGGGCCAAACTCCGAGCAGAGGCTGTGAAGCATGGGAATCTTAAATGGATTTTACACCCTTCTCTGCAGTCACTTCTAAATATCACACTGCAAAAAAGGATTATGATACAGTCACAGTGTGGTGCAGGCAGGAAATTTCTCAGGGCAAAAGTCATGATCAGATCAGCACAGCGGGGCTCCTGAGATGTTGACAGGAAATCACGTGATTCTGTGTTACAAACTCGTCAGGAAGTAGCTGTGATGTAATGCTTACACACATGGCATGGCACAGCATAGACCAACCGGCAGACATTTGTCCTTGAGCACCGGGTCTGCCGCCCTTGTGTTGGCTGAATAAACATTTGCAAAGGGATTTCAGAGATTTCGGTAAATAACTGAGGTGCATGGCCATTGTGTGGAGTTGTATTTTACTCTCATCATATTTCTGTTGGTCAAAAATTCTTGTTTGGGAGGATTTAAGGAAGCTTTAGCTACTGGATGAAATGATTTGAGTGCTCTGCTCCCCTGCAGTATTAGCACAAGTCTTCTTTAGGGACATGTTTAATATTGACATCAAATTACCTTTTTAATTTCATGGAAAACATTGAAAATAAGTGGTCAGGGCAACACTTACACCTGTGCATATTTAGTTAACCACAGAAAAAAATGTTTAAAGGAAGGCTGAAAATCATCTTTGCACAAGTCCAATGAATGATAGAATTCTATAGACCCATTAGTTTCTGGATAATATTGGTGTTTGTTTAAGCACGCATGTAAGCATCCACTGGGATTTTTTGATCCACTACAATAAGCAGCATTGATATTGTTCTCATATATTCATATCCTCAGTAATTTCTCGCTATACAGCAGAGTAGTAAGGCAAATACCTTCCTTGCACTTGGCTGGGTTTGGAATTCTGCTCATTAGGGTAAACAAGCTGTGCTCCAGAGATAGCACAAGGGCCATTCACCCCACCCTGGCACTGAGCTGATAGTAATACCAGCCTGAACACACACACACCAGCACACAAGCATCATTCAACTCTTCTGCTCCCTGCTTACCTGAATGCATCACTGCACCACCAGCAAGGTTACATGACACAGTACTGAAACAACACAAATGCCCTGCGACCATGTTGGACAGGAACACCCCTGGCCGTCATTCTTATTCACACCCTGTGGGTTTTTACTATTGTGTCAAACATTATGTCCTGTCTCTGCCTGCGTCCCGCCCAAAGTAGTGACCTCATCTGACAGCCCAGCTGCCAGTAGGCAGCAGACTGCTTATGAAACCAGACCATTCTATCCCTAAAATTCAGAGGTTGTGCAACTTGAGTAGGAGCAGAGTGTGCCCGTGTGTTTAAGGCTTTTTTGTGTGGTAGAAAATCTATGATTACATAACAGGGTTCATATTGTGACTGCCTAAAAAAATTCAGAGAAATTTTGAGCTTCATTGTTCTGTTAAATGACAGCAATAGAGACACACAAACATTTGAAAGTCTGATCACATGTGACTAATACAGCAGTGATGAGTCCCAAGTCCTTGGAGTGGCCTGGAAATATAGTTTGAATTAAATGTGCACCAACAGTGACCTCAGCCAGACTACAACACACACATACAATCCTATCCTACTATGTTGACAGCACTGACCAATGAGATTGGCCACGGGTAAAATAACTCAGTGGAGGAGCTTCAATGTAAACTTTTTTTTTTTCATGTGTAGTAGTGTTGCCATCACAAATTGAAAGAGCTGAGGAATTGGAACATTTTATAAGGAAGTAATAATAAACGGTTGGAAATAATTAGTAGTGAAGGATTGCTCATTTAGCAGCTGCTGTTTAGTTGATAGACTTTAGATCAAAAGTTCTGTTTTTCTTGCACATAGGGTTACTAACAAAACTAAGGCCAAACAAGTATTGCAGCATTGTTTACAATCTTACCAAGAAAACCTCCCGTTCTCTTTTACCTTTTCAGCTGAGATAGACACAGCCTCTCTGTTGATCACTACTCTACTGAACACAGGCTTTCCAATGCCTTCAAACTCTTCCTGCTCCTTTAAAAAAAATAAAGCCATGAATAATAAATCAAGCTTTACGTCATAATTTGCACGGGTAACAATATTGGCATGTCAGGTGAAGGCATCTGATCCTGTCTTCCAATGACATGATGGAATATGTTAGCTGGTGTTAGCTTTCACCAGGTAGGGCTGCAATATTGATGAAGGTGAGGCGTTTTTTCCACTGACTCAACTCTGAACAGCTCCTCCTCTTGTTGACGCGTCCGTTATCATTTGATACGACGCTGAGCCTGGGCGGTGACGGGGCTGATGGGTAGATAGTTGAGCGAACTGGACAAAGTGGACTGGAGAACGGGAAGGAAGGAGCAGAGCATGGCGTGCAGCACATTTTCCATCTGTCATGAAAGTGGAGCAGCTCATTATCACAAAGTGCTCTCCGCTGAGCTGACCTGAAAAGACAAGAAGTGTGAAGGTGTAGGTTTAAGCGAATGTACATATATTAATGTGTCCTAGTTGTATCATTCCAATGCTCCATGTTCATACTTTAGTGCATGTTTGATGTGAATAAAAGCTCATGTGTGCATGGCACTGTGGATTTAGTTATTTTTGGGATGAAGAGAAATCCTAGCCATATAAACTAAATACTTCATCCATCGTCAGCTAACAAATAGATCAAAAGGACTCAGTTTTTTTTTCAGTAGGAGACACTTTTCACTTTTTATCCCAGTTGTCCATTGCTACATTTGCTATTACTCTCAAAAGCATGAAAATATTGCCTTGAAGGCAACAAGGATGAAATGATAGAGTCTATTTTTGAGTTATGAGCAGGGATTATATGTGCAGAGGCAATGTCTTGAGATTTTTATTCAGAGTTATAACCTGAAAAATAACTTGTCCTCATTTGTCTATTGATTTTCTTTTTTTCTATACTGTCTGTTGGGAAAATAAGCATGAACCTTTGGCTTTTTGTATAAAAACTGTCTTGTACAATCGTGGAATGAATGTAAGTGTTTTCTAGAGAGCAGTTTCTGAATGCCTAATCCACAGGGTTTAATGTTCTTGTTGACAAATCAGTATGTAAGTTTGTGACTTTAGGGCACAACAAAGCAGTGTTGTTTTTTTATGTAGGAGGTCTAGGATAACAGAAAAGATGAGAGAGAATTTAAGCACAGCAGGGAGACCATGACAATTCTCAAATAAATCTAGAGGAACACTAAATTAATAAATCTACTGAACATAGACATCCATCTGAATAAGTAGCTGTTTCCTTTATTTTTTTAACCTACAGCTATTGAAATATAGATCTTTGTCAGTTAAAAAAAGAAGCTGTACAGCATTTAGAAGTGAATCATCCCTAGAGCATCAGAATTCCAGCACCTGAGATCACAAACCTCTGAAAACGATTTGCAGCTCACTGTGAATCCTTCAATTAACTACCCTTCCTCGCTCAACTATAGTGATTGATTTCAAGGTCTGTCTGCAAACCTGTCTAAACTGTAGCTGGTAAAGGAATCTATTGTCAATAGCCATTTCACAATTTCTGCTCCTTCAGTCTAATTTTAAAAAGGACACTATGGAGGGTGTAATTTATTACTTACTGTGTTTATGTCTATATCCTTGGAGATTTTGGATGGTTGATGTTGTCACACTTGATGATGTAATGCATGGTTACTTAATAAAAACAAAACAGCTATGACTTACTTTATTATTTGAAGCTTGATAATAAGATTATAACTTTAGAGGACAGCAGGTATCAAGGATCTGCAGCAACAGCAATATGCTCATCAGCAGATATGCTAATGTTGAGCTGAACATTAACATTGACGGTGCCCATCAAGTCATTTTTTTTATTTTTCTTGCAGATTGATTGTCCCCTGAAGTAAAACAGTGCATCAATCACTTTGGCAGCAGTGTTTATGAATCTTTCCTGGCGGGAGAAGACATGTTATTGTTTGATGTAAATGTATACATGTAGGTGGTTGGTGTAGATGGATGGATCAACAAAACATCAGACTTGTATACATAGAAGTATACCCATTATTTTGCATGGCTTATCAAACAGTTGATGTTGATGTTCCGATCATCCCCGTAAGAACTTTACAGACTATAATGGTTTAAGTTGTAATGATTTGCAGAGCTGGATTGTTCCTTCAAGTTACAAATCAATACCAGCAACAAATCAGTGGAGATAAAAGGGAGCCATCGAAGACAAGATTTTGACTGTTTATATCTAATCTGTGTTGATTTTTAGTACGCCAATTTATTTTAGCTAGGTATGTTATACCTCAGGCAAATCTATTTCAGGAAGTGAACTGTAACTTAACAAAAATGCTTACTCTTTCCATTTCTTACCTGTAAAGGACTAGAGCCACGAATGAACGTAATGAATTACAAATACAGCCTGTTTTTTTTTTAGCATGTTTTAATACTGTCTTTTACTGGTTTAGAGTGATAAAGTAATCAATTTTTGAACTCCCTCTTATCTCTAGTACCTTCCAGTCATCATAAATCTGTTTTATTCAATTCTTTCCCTCCTTTGCAATAAACAGACATTGCTTTGCCAATTTGCATCATCAAGTCTTCATTGAGAGACAGGTTAACTGGCTACTAAGCATTATATTGTTCCCAGCTGTTTGGCTTGTTTTGTGCTTCTAAAGCATGAAAGACCAAAGGTGTCAGTTCACTGACCGTGGCTCAGGGTAAAGTATGTTCTCCCCTGATAAGGCACTAGTTTTACCTCCCATTTACTGTTTATTTATCACTCTTTGCTGTGGAAGAAGTTGAAGAAATTTATTAAAGTATCTCTTGTTGGTGCAAATGTTTTATTTGCGTTTTCCTCACAATTGACTGTGCGATATGTAGAAGGAAAATATTGAGAACATGCCTTTAAAAGGAGAAGAGCAGTGTGGCTGAGTGTGTCTGCTCATTAAATGGACTGTAGCTACTTGACCTTGTTGAATGCCTCCCTCGTTTTGTGGATGAGCCATTTTTTGGGGGTTTGGGTTCATCAAGAGGACCAGTTATGACTCATTTGAACTTTGAACATAATGGGGGATGGGACGCAAAGTGAGCCTAGGCACAAAATAACCTTGTGCCAATACAGCATGTTAAGCTTTTAAAAGCTCATGTTCTTATTCATAAAACATTTTTAAAAATCTACAAAAAGCAAATGATTTGGCTGCTGCAGCAAGTTGTTGTCAGATAAATTAAAATCTTCAAGTGGGTTTATGAGTCTACAAAAGGTTAACACCAATCAGTATGGGAATAAGTCTGTGGTGAATTGACAGGGCAGCTACAGTTTGTGCTCAGCAGACCTGGTTGCTTTTGATTTGTGGTAGGACTATGATGCTTACTTCACAGTAAGGCAAGAGAGAAGTGGAGTCTTATAATCTAACTGAACTCATGTAGCTTTGCAGGAGATGCATTTTAGATTAGAAGCTTTAAAGTTCATTCTCTCACTGGTCCTGAAATATATTTTAAGTTACCCTGCTTTATTTGACCGAAAACTCAGATTTCAGATGTCATTTATTTATTAATGCTTACATACACAGCATAGTAGAAATTGCTGATTTTATTTTACAGTGAATAGAGGTGTGATGGGGTTTTTTTTGTAATCAAGAATTTCCATTCAAATTGGTTGACCAGTCATACTGAGTCACAAGTAAATAAACTAAGCAAAATAAAATGATGTAATGTGATTTTAATAGAAATTCATAGACTGAATCATTTTTCATCTTGGACTAAACTAATAATCTGAACAGCAGATGAGTAGTTCAGATATAAAAAGTTTAAAATGCTTCTCTATGTTAGACTGATTCTGATATTTACAATAATTGGTAGCTTTAACTGAACAGCTTTGTCTCAGAGGATAGAGAGGACATACATGTGTATTAGCTGGTGAGATATTGGTGTTTATGTGAAGCAAAATCCTAAATTATTGCAGAAGGTAGTACTTTGCTGTCCTGTACCCTTCTCATTTTCATGATGGCTCATGAACTGCTGTGCTCAGTGAATACCTGTCTTGCTGAAAAATGAGTTTTTGACCTCCAGCAGTGTGTCGCACACAAAAACACACATTTGGTAGAATCCAGACTTTCCTTCCTTAATTGCCCCGAAGGCTTACTGGACTTTGGCATTCCACTCACTCAGCACTTGGAGTTGAACTATTCGTCTGTGTCAGGGCATGACAACAGCATTACTGCTTCGCAACAACACGTTAACACTTGTGCTGCTCCTACTAGCACAGCATGATGAGCCATGACACTGAGACAGGTAATGATGTAAGCCTGCTTGCTGTCACTCTGGCTAAAGCTCTTGTTTAGATATTGTTTTCCGTCTCAGTATTTATGGATAAGTGTTGAAGGTGTTGGATACCACTCCAGTTTAAAAACCTCGGTTCATATCTTGGTGGTTCAGCTTTAGTTTGTTGAAAATAAAATCACTGATAAAAATGATTTAACAGCTGTACATTTTGGCTTTGAGAAATGTACCTCACAAATTTAAATAGAATTGTTGTACACTGTGACATTTCTCTTTCTCAGATCAAATAGGAATATATTGTGTAAAATCACTGATACATCAGTTTTTGCAGCATGGATCTAATAAATAATGCCTCTGACTTTTTTTATTGAGTTATTCCCATTTTTCCTTCAGCCGTTTTTAGGAGTTTGATTACACTTCTGTGTCCAATCAGTTATTGATTTCTTTTATGGTGCATTTTCTGTTTTCAACACGTAATGCTTTCTTGACGCTTTGACTTATTTCTCGGCCTGCATGTATGTTTCAGTTTTTGAAGTATCACATTTTGTTTATACTGCAAATTTTAGACACGCCTTACTTGTAACAACTAACAACTTTAGCCACACGGTCTCAAACCATCATCTTAAGTTTATAATTCTTTTCATTTATTTCATCTGAAAGCTCTGTTGCTGGGGGTCATGATTCTGTAAATCATCAGATACAACTATTTAATTTACTTACGGCAGCTTTGCAAGCAATGTTCACAGCATACTCAATCCTATAATTTACATTTGTGCAGGTATAAGTTTAATTTTTTCCTGAAAAAAGAGCAGTTTTAATTTTTTTGAAAGGTTTTCCAAGAACAGAACATTCAGCTGGTTAATTAAAGCATTCAGTTACTTATCCTATTTTTTTTTTTTCCCCCAGCAAAATAAAACAAATAGCTGTGATCCCATATTATTTGTCTGAGGTTTTATGAAAGACAAAGTTGGTGACTTTGGCCAGTCAAATGTACAGAAGAAATAAGAGACTGCACTTTTAGAATAAAATTTAATTTTAAGGGAAAACGTATAAGATTGCACTTGTGGTACCAGTATTAGCTTATGGTAACAACCTAGTTGCACGTGATTTCATGTCACCTCTGAACTGAAATACAATGTACAGTCAATCACCATGACATCGACCCTTCTCTTTTCTATAAAGCTTATACGTGCAGCAACTGAGTCAATGGATGGACCACTTTAAACATAATAAATAATGCAAAGTTTTTCTTTTACTGTTGTAAGGCATAGGGCCATGGTGCACTGAGCATTCTTTATATACAGTAAGTTGTTTCGTTGCGATGCATTTGGTATCTTAACATGGTGACGCGATAACAAATATGTCGTAAGACAAATATGTGTCTAAAATAAAAAAGAAGAAAAACAGAAACTCAAAGACTTTGCATAACAAAAATGAAACAAACTATTTGTGGAGAAAATGTTTTTTGACATAGAGGGGTTAAGTAAAAAAATCTTTTTCATTTAGACTCGTTCTCATTGATTGGTTCCCCTGATCCACTATTTAAATTCTTTATTGGTTGGCTATATTTGGTGGCCATTTGATCAAAGCACCATAAAAACATGTCAAAGTCTCATAGGTTCATTATACTTGTGCAGTTTCTCTGGCTGTACTCAAGTAATGTTTCTCGGCTGAAGTGTCTTTTATTCCTTGCTTATTTTAATAACGCAGCTGAAAGCTATTCACAGATTTAGCATTTGACCCTGAACAAATCTCCTCAAATACAGACAACTGCTTATGCTGCGTGTGCATAACCATGCTTATGTACAAATAGAATATGAGCACTTCTTACATAAGCAGTTTTTTTTACAGATTGGTAGTACATCTTTAAAGATGTATAAAAGAAAAGAAAAATATTGTTTAATTAGGTTTGACTTCATGTAAAAAAAGTCCTGTATGAGTTGTTCTCAGCGCATCAACTAGCAATCTGTTTTTAGTATGAAAGACAGATTGTTACAAACACATTTCAAGTAAGTAGTTTTATTGTATATGTGCAGTTGACAAACTGAGACTGCAGTCTATTTTGTGCATGACTAATTTTGCTTTATTTACTGAGCATATGCTAGAAATTGGAAGAACAATAGAGCTGTTTTACTGAATTTTCTTTGTCTGAACTCACATAAACTTACAAACTTACTGAAATGATTATTTACAAAGAATAAACTGTAAGCACCGTCCAAGAATAAGAAAAGGCCTGCTGTTGTTTTGGAAGAATTGTTTTCCATAGACAGGATTTTTTTTTTTTTTGTATTTTGACGTGTTGGTAATGGTTGTTAAGTAATTTACTTTCTGCATTGTGGACTGGACAGTTTTTTATTTTTCAAATGACAAAAATATCTGTTTGGAAAATATCTAAAGTAATGTAGTTGAGGCTGCATGTAGAGTAACATGTAGAAACATGGCGGGCTCACTCAGACCCACAAGTTCTTACACTATATTCTAAAAGCACCAAGGTATGTCCCTGTTTGTAAGGGCTCCCTCTTAAGATTTGTGCCAGAGTTCATTATAATCCAATGTGTGTGATCACTACATGAGTAGGAGGAGGTTTTGTGATTCTTTTCTCTGCAGGACATTTCCTTTACTTCAGCACAGGGTAATGCACAAACAGGACTTAGTCTCAGCTGGCTTTCATAGTATTAAATACTCTTTCTCAACATGTACATGTAGAGTTTACACACAATTGCATTCTCATGACAGTCATAATTTTATTTCAGCTTTGTCATTGTGATTGTAAAAAACACTAACCACTTATGGTAAAGTGAGATGTTTAAATGTGCACTATGAACTAACTGCACGCAGTTTTCTTTTGTAGACTTGTAATCTATACAGTTTATAGTTGAGGAAATTCTGCTGACTTGGGCCAAACCTCTTTTCTTATCTTTTTACTCTCTTATCTTTAGAGAGGACGTGCATTTGGGTTTCTTTCTCAAACTGATGAGCATATTCACTTGCTACACATCTAATAATGTAACATATAGATTTATTACATTTTAATGTTAATTTTTAAACAACTCTCAGCTCTCAACAGTGAACATACCAAAGTAAGAGATCAAATTGTCAATTAGTTGTAATGATTAACTCCAGAATAAACTGGTATCATTTAACTCCTTGTACTGTTCCTTACTTTTATTGTTTTCCACTCTTTGTATTATGCAAATGGTTTTGTAATTTATCATTAAGAGTAGCCAGAGTTTAAGTGATGTTGATTGACTTTATAAAACTGATTAAAGACTTGACAGTAAAATACTTCTCTTTGTTATGAATGGTGGTTTTATTCAGTTGATATTGACAATTTTTTTATTTCTTTTGGAAAGTTTGCTATTACTTCTACTGTATCTGTGTGCTTGCATGAGATCATTGAATCCTCATGAATCTCATGATGCCTTGAAAGTATGAGAAACTATTGGAGCTATGGTAACGCTGTAATCTGGGCTCTCTGTGTGCGTTTGTGAAAGCGGGAGAGTCTAATCCTGCTGTGTCTGACGGCCCAGGACTTATCTGTGTGTGAATGTGTGTTTGTATGCTTGCCTTGTAGTACCAGGTTTGAGTGCAATATCCAGACGGATGTCTTCTGTTTCTGTCACATATGCCCTAACAAGCATGCACTCACGCATGCATGCAAGCCAAATGCCTCTCTCAGACCTTCTGCAGTCCATCGTCATCCCCTTCCCTGGCACGGCACACGGCTAAACCAACAAGTCTACATGTGTGAGAGTGTGTGTTTCTGTCTCTTCCTATTTGTTTCTCTTCCTAACTTGCATCCCCGCTCCTTCTTAATGTTCTACTTTTTTTTTTTTAAGTCTTGCTTTGCTCTACTTTTGTCACATCTCTGCACCTCCTATTCTGTTTTCTCCTCCAGTTTTTGTGGCCTTTCACTGCAGCTCATATGGAGCAGATGGTGAGCTTGCCAATAAGACGGCATGATAGATTAATCCAGGACTCTGTCAAAAAATTGGCCTAATCATGTAGATAATAAATATGTTGTAGAGATGCTCTCTAATAGAGTCAAAGACAAATGTTTTAGCTTTTGACCTATAAAATTATTTTATATTTCAACCATCTATTACTGGTTGAAATGTACAGAATTGCTAATAACCTTGTTAAACAAGTGTTATGACAACACAAACAATCTCAACATCCACAATACCATTTTATTTTATTTGTTTTTTTGTTTTTTACAAATTTTGTGTTGCTTTTATTCTTTGTAACAGTTATGGAAAAAATATACCATAAGCAATTATTTAAATTAAAATTAATATCTAGATATTATCTCAGGAGCTTCACTTGGTGTTTTATTACACTTATTGGGCTTCTGACCCCAACTTTGGAACCACTGCTCTATTAAATGTGCTGCAATCATCATAAGTTAAAGCTGGTGAAAAAGAATGCATATATATGTTTTTGATTTATTGATCATTAATAATGTTTTAATGGTGAATTTCTACAGATTTAGATTTCAACTGCTTTTGTATTTGTATATTCCTACAGTATGGAAGCCCAGTTTATGTATTCAAAAAACAGAGTTATCTGCAATAAATAATCTTAAACTAAACACTTGTTACTTTAATGGTTTATAAATACTATGTCTGTAGAAACAACTGGTACATTACATTATTTCTGGATGCATCTTAAATCATCAGGTTATAAAAAGTGGCATGAAGAGCTCTAACTTAAATTCTTAATTTAAAGTCAGAGAAACTTCTTTGTGTGGAAATGGAACTTTTTTAAGCTGAAAAGAATAACGTAATTTACTAATTTCAATGATTTCAAAAGCAGATGCAGATGCTGTCAAATGCTGTCAGGATCTCTGGCTCTAAGTGATTTTAATGAAGAGACTGACTGCGAGCACTCTTTTTACACAGTTCGTAGCTTCAGCTTGTCAGTTTCCCACCTGCTGCCACAACCAATATACCAGTGTTGATATGCACCATTAGAGTTGAGGCTCTAATGCTAAAAATAAGCCAACAGTAAAGAGCAATTCTTGTGTAAGAAAAGACAAACAAACTGAGCGTGAAAAGGTTTAGCCTAATGTATGTCAGGGCACATATTGCACACAAAATAATAAATATCTTCTAAATCTACAGAAATAAATCTCTAAAATGAACAAACCTATGACACTTAAGGCTTTGAACACTTTACTGTTCTTTTGACTATAGTTCTCAGTACATTTAAAGCTTAAAATAAATAAAACGTCTAGTGTTGATGGGAAAATCAGCATTTGTCCCTGTTTTATTTTGGAACATTCCTAACAGCTAATGTGTTGTGAAGGCTAGCTAAATCAAAACAACAAAAAAAGCTTTTCATTGTCTCTCTTTCCTAAAATAATAGAATTTGGCTGGATTTTTTTAAGTAGTTTTCCTTGCCAGTATGTGCTTAATAGCTTACATCTGGCCAGTGCTTTACTGCATACGGCCAAGCGTTGATGGAGGCGGTGCGGGTAAGCAAGAAAGAGATGAAATAAAGAGATGTAGGGAGGCTGAATAAATATGCAGAGCCTAACTGACAGGACTGAGAACGTCCAAATTTGTATGCGTGATAGTGAGGCTGAGATAAGGGAGGCAGATGGAGAAAGAGAGGCAAAGAGAAGCAAAATCAGTGACATCATTGGAGTTGTGTCGGCATGCATGTGTTGAAAGTAGATGTGAGTGTGTGCTGGGCAGAAAACAGGGAGGGAGGGGGGAAGCTGAGAGCAAAGTAGTGACGTATTGTAATCTGAAATACTGAGAAGCCCAGCTGTGCTGAATCTGGGCATAGCGAAGGCTTATGTTACGTCATACAGACATACACATGCACACGCAAATGCCCACACAGAATGTCAGAAGCCCTGAAGGAAAACAACTGTTTCTTTGGAAAGAGGTCTGTGGGGTTAACGCACGTGTGAATATGCCGTGTGTGCAGTTTAGTCCTCCTTTAGATGCATATTTATAGGCTCAATTCAGAGCCAGAGTTTTGGTGCTCATAATTTGAATTGTAGCAGTGTTTGACAATTGGGTTTTTGAAAACACAGAGGCGAGAAGTAAGCTGCTTTATTTTCACTCACATTACAGTCATGTAAAGCCTCATTTAAGACTTTGGTCTGACTTTTGTGACACTTTTTGTGAGGCAGCTAACAAGAACTGCTGACTGCTACCCTTCCAGTTTTTATATCGCTCTATGTTCACACATCATAGTATAATCAAACGTGCATATATTATTCATCATAAATATATATTAAATTTACTGTACGTACTATAAATATAAAATAAAACTACAATCTTTTTATAATTAGTGTTGTGGCTTGTGCAGCTGAGCGCCAGTTTTTAAAAAAAATCAACTAAGGCTTCATAGATTTAAAAACAAATTTGAAGAGCACTTAAGGTAAATTTAATTAATTTGTTTTGTTTTAAACCCTGCAAGTCATGGTCAAATTTATCTGACTCAGAATACAATAAGCTTCAGGAGATCTTTTTTTTTTAACTGAGCTGTCAGTTTGATCAGTTTGAGGTGCAAACAGACTATAAATTCTGAGTGGCACACACAAAAAGAGAAATTAACTCGCAGGTTTCTGCTTTTATTTGTAGATGAACATTCACAGGAACACTTGTGAAAAAGGATTCCTTTTTATAGTTTCACTTTTTACAGATGCCATTTTGTACACATGCACAAACATGAATTCCTCAGATTTATTTCACAAGGTGACAAAGCTTGGTTCACAGCTACATCCTCTGATTTACAAGCACAAAATCTTTGACTCAAACTTGCCCCTATACATACAGTATCCTTTCCATAATCACATATGTGCAGATATTGAAAGAAATCCACCCACAGCCTCCTACCTACTCAGAGCTGTTCTTTTTTGTGCTGCCCTGCACCCTGGAAAGGACACAGTAATGCCAGATGGAGCCGTGGTCAGCCCCATGTTGAGAGCCACAATTTGTACCCCACTCTCTGGCAGCAATTTACCAAGAGCTAAAATAGCACTCCCTTGGACTGGAAATATGCACCTCTACCCAACCGACTGATGGCACAATCCCTACAAAGAGCAGGAAAATGACTATTTCTAGCCCTATGACCATTTTTGGTAGTAACCTTAGAAAAGGGAATAATTCTATTCATGTCCCCCTTCCCTTTTTCTGCTGTTTACTTTAGCTTCTTTAACCGTCATTTTGTGCTTTTGATAAACATCAAATGGCTTGGGAAGAAAAAACAAAGACTCTAATGGTCTGAAAGGCCTAAGGCATTCAACTTGAAAGATGAGTGTTAAGAAGCATGTACGTCCGGTCTTTAACCCATTCAGCAATTTGAGAGTACGTTGTCAATTTTTTTTTTCAAACTGGGGCTGCCACATGTTTTGCCTCAAGGTTGCTATGCAATAAGGTCAGTGAGCATCATTGCATAATTATTTCTACTGTACAAACCACTCATTCATCCCATGTTTATTAATAGAGCCCATTGTATATGCTCTGTTGTGTGTCCGAATGATGTATTTAAATTGTAGTGCATACAAGGTTCATTTGTATACATTTTTAAGAGTATAGGAAAATTAATAATTAAAAACAAGCTTTTTGATGTTTTTCTTTTTTCCCCTAATCATATCAGACTCAATTATAATGGAAGGATAGCTATAAAATTGACTTTTTATTGATCTCCATCAACAAACCAATTAAAAATTCTGCCCCTAATTAAAGTCTCATGATAGGGCTGAACCCCTCAAGATGAATAACAAAGTTTCCATAAATATTCTCTGCAGGCTTCCTGTTGACAATTTCATCTGCAGCCATGATCAGCATAAACTTCATGTAATGTCTAACCAGTTTTTCCAAAGCTAAAAGTTTTGAATTTTTCATTCAATTGTATTCATTAATAGATTTTTAGTTAGGCAACATTTTAAGAAAGCAGCTTATTCAACAGTGTTAAGCTCTCCATTGTCTCTTTAAAACAGCTCTGAGCTGTTAGACATGGACAGATTTATAAAAAGGCTGTTTTCATAGATTGTATACAAAAATATTATCACCTATAATCAAGACATGTTTGTCAATTTGAGACTGAAATTCTTTGATTTTATGCAAAGACAACATACTGCTTTTCCTTAAAATTTTACTCTTAACACTCAAGAAATGTGAGCCCATTTATTGTTCTATAATTTGTTTTGCAATTCAGAATAGTTGACCTGGAAAAAAAATTGTGAGGTCAACACAAATATTTAAATTACATATTATATCAGGCTAGATGCTTAAATGAAATAATTGACTCTACAATTAACAAACATTGAAAATATGAACATCTAATTGTCTGTAATAACATTCAACATTCTTTCTGCAGCATAAATTGTAATATTTGTGACCACATGGCTTTAGCAAGTCACTTTTGCAGTTTTCAGTTCATCAGCTGATAAACAGACAACAAAATTGCATAGATTTCCTTGTACTGGTCAAAATGTCCTGCATGTTTTCAGTTTGTCGTTCTAAAACTACCTCATCAACTTGTCATCAAGTTCAACATAAGTCTGTCAATAATAATAATTTAGGTTGGATTTGTTGAAGCAGGGAGTCATTTTAACCATGCAGGGCAGTAGGACCAGGATTGGGAAAAAGATTTATAGGATTGTACTGGATTATACTAAATTAAATCGCATACAATTGGACTTGAATTGAACTCTGTGTTTTGTGAGCTGAGATGACTTGTCTTGCAAATTTGGTGTTCTATAAATAAATGAATGAATTTATTTATAATAAGAAAGTAATTTGCTAAAGTCTGTAAGCTAAGAGACTTGTAGGTCTCATTTGACATTAATGTAAAATGTTTTTGACCTTTGAATGTCAAAGGTTTTTCTCATTTGACATTAATGTCAAATGAGA
>JAOXNZ010000074.1:10951678-10973447 GCA_028566095.1 Kryptolebias brasiliensis
TGTGTGTCTTACCACTGCACCACATGGAAACACACACACACACACACACACACACACACACACACACACACACACACTCTGAACTCCACCCGCACTTTATGCACAATGGCTCCGTGTCTAGTCCATCACATGCACTGAAACAACATTTCAAATGATATTATTACAGCACAAAAGACCATCTAGTTATGGGTTTATGTGATGAGTTAAGCCACGCTGGCATGCCAGTTAACTTGCTAGAAAATAGGTCACTGTATTGAGATATTCACCAATCACATCACTGTGGATTACCAAATGCAGCCAAGGCCCATCAGGACATTAGAAATGAAAATTAACTGGAGGATTTGCTAACAATAAAAACCTTTCCTCTGATGTGTCTATTGGGGCCAGCTCAGACAATACAGTGCTTCATGATGCTTGGTGGTTAAAAAGTGCTGCTTGGGATTTTGGTCCTTCTGAAGACAGAAAACGTGTGACTTTTGCGAGCTAGAATTCACAGGCAAGCTGCTTCACTCATTTGTCGAAACTTTCAGTCTTGTGGTGAACGTGAAAGATTGCACAAATTGGATCAAATATTTCACACTGACATATGAATTATAATTTGTTCTGCAGCCTCCCAACTCCCATCCAAGTGTTTTAACGCTCATACATTTAAACCCCATTTGTACATTTTGAATTTCTTTTTTGCTCCAGCAGTGGTTTTATTTGAAATTTATATGATATACTAAAACTGTCATGTCTGTTTAAACGAGGGACCCAAACGAACCAGTAATCACTTTCTTACAATAAAGAAAATTTATTAGAGATTTCAAATTAATGGAAATTTGTCTTTTCTGGTTTCAAACGCAGCTCTGTGAGAGGAGAAATCTGCCTGTGGGGGTCTGTCTGACTCAATCACAGTCCGTTGTTAATCAGAGGAACCTTGTCTGTGTCATGTTTAGTCCGACTGATAGGAGAATTTTTCATCTTGCAGTGTAATCAGAGTGAAGATGTCAAACGTCTCTCCCACCAAAGAATTAAAATTTTCAGGGCAAAATGAAAGGTCTACCTCCCATAGATTGTCATTTTTTTCTAACTAAATGATTATCAATGACACTGCAAATACTAGCAATAGTAGCAGCAGTGACACAAAACAACAGCTGATCAGGGACTTGCCCATTATATATTAATCTGCATTAAATAAAAAGTGATTTAGTTTTTGTAAAAAATTACTTAAATAGTGCTTCAACAACTGCAGCTATTCACAAATGTATTTATTTTAAATGCCAGTACATTTCTGTTTTTATTTATTCAAATATGAGGTTGTGCTAATTTATACAATTACAAGAAATGTCATTCTGTTTTTGTGTTTTTTTACAGTTTAACATTTAAAATAAAACATTAATGGAGTAACACAATGACAGAGTAATCAGGAGTGAATAGGAGTTGCTCTAACTATGTGCAGTGAGGAAGGTAAAGGTGCATAATGTCCAGTTTTCTTTTTATTTCTTGTGCTGCTATTTTTAGTGAGCTCTTAAGATATCAATGACCTGCTTCAATGTAGAGCGTCACAGTATGCTAACTCAGGGTAGCCACAAAATCATTACATGGATTATTCATTTAAAGATGTGAAGAAAATTTGTGAATAATTGAACTAGGATCTATTATGCTCCTTTACATGCTGATTGAGATGAAGGAATGATAAATGCACTAAAGAGATCCATCAGCTATTATATGAGTCACGTTAAGCAATGACTAAAAGCAGACATTGTCCAGAAATTATATAGAGCCTATATGTGTAATTTTACCATGTCTGCTTTACATTGGTTTCACCACTGATTTGAACTTTTACGTGACAAGCCACCAGTTCTGAAATACGTGAACTGAAGCACAAATTTTTACTGTTTCATCTGGGCTTTATTAGTTACTAAGACAAATATTGGACTCTTTTACAATATCCCCCAAAACTTTGAAACCACAGAGGCCATTTCACTCTTTAAAGTTGAGTTGACTGATTTTAGTTGACATCCTTGAGGTGAACTATGAAATGCCATTTCAGACTTTGGGAATAGATTTACAGACATAAGATGTGCAATGTGAGGATGTCAAAGAAAAGTGGTATTTCATAATCTTGTAGTATGAGGTGTTTTTGACAAAGATGTAACTGCTTGAAGAACATGCAGATTTTCTACTTGCAGTGCTTTATTTCTCTTACAATGTGAATACAAAAGCCAACATAGGTTCATTAAGCACTCACTTTATAGCAGTCATTCTATAGCATACATGTTACATTACATTCATAAGACAGTAACGACTAAAGACTTAAAGGTGATTTAAACTAGGATTTTTCTGTTTGAAATTTTATGGAAAAAAAGAGCTGTGAGGATTAAAAATAAATTATTCCTCTGTATCTGTTAAATATACTTTTGCTACAGATTCTTATCTTGTATTTGTGTTGAGATTCCTGTTTTGCTTCCTTTTAGTTTAGATAAGTGTCTGCTCCATATTTGAGAAGTCACAGTCCTTCTCCACAGCTTCCACTGCTGAAAATCACAGGCGTTTGTGAAAGATTGTCTCATTGTTACAGTTTGCTTTTTATCCACTGAGCCATGATTGTTTTACTTGATCTCCCCATTTGCTCTAATTTTATTTCCCCCCGATGGGCATAGACACTCTGTACTGACATCTATTTCTCTCAGAGTGATTCGTGATTCATATGCTCACGTGGTATTGCTGCCAGTTCATGATCAATTTTCTGTCTGATTCATGCCTACACACCAGTGATGGCTGGTGGCTGAAGCACAGTATGAAACAAAAGATTTATACCCCAGATAAACTAAACGAAACTGGGATTATTTTCCCTTAAAATAAGATAATACAGATTAAATAATATTTTTCTGGAAACAAATTGATATTTTGCAGACATAGCCTGACAGAAGCTCCACGCTGCATTTTTATTTTTATCTTTTTACAGGTAAATCATTTTTACTGACTTGCTGTATATCCTTACATGCAATATGATATAAATACAGCACTGCAAGAGATCAAAACAGTTTTTAAACAATTAATTTTACAGTGTACTTTAGCATCAGTAAAGCTTCTGAAAACGTTGTCAGTTGCCTAAAAAAGGGGGTTTTGAAACCTTGAGACTGATCTGACTGATGCTGCAAACAAATTTCACTCTTTGCAGACTGATGCAACCAAAGAGTATAGTTCTGTCACTCTAACTCTGACTGCTGTTAACAAAATCCCAATACTTATGGCTCAGAAAGGGATAGTGTAAAGATTGTGTCATTTGCATTGGTAGAATATGCAATTTATAGCTGTATTATCTCTTGTTTAAAATTGTGGAAGTCTGAATAAAGGTTTTAACAACATGAGTCTAAAAACCTGTTAGTCAATGCTGCATAGATGCAGACAATTAATTCTTAACAATACTTCTGTAGTGCCTCAAATCAAACGAGCAGCTAACTAATGACAAAACTGGTCTGTTGAAGCTGAACAGACTCCTTGCTATGTAGCATTTCACTGTTTAACATTGAGCATTGCTGTTTGCGCTTTATGTAAGCAACGTGTCACACATGCAGTCAGAATTTGTGTCCTCTTTAGCACTTGTGAGTGTTTTTATTAAACACTGTTTCATCTGTTTAAATGGACAAGCTGCCATCGCTGCACACCAACCGTCAAGTGATTTGCAGTGTAATCACTCAAAGTATGCTGGAAATCTTTTTTTTACCCTCACACCTAAAGGTTCATCAACTCTTGGCCCACTCACCAATGACATTACATTTGCTTTTGTGTTCCTGCAGAAATCAATCAGCAGCCACTTAGAAGTGAAAGTGCTTTAATTAAATAAATGGTGGCACATCAGTGGCAGAGTTGGGAAGTGGGCTTAAAACAGACAAGAGGAGAGGAGTGAAGGGGGAAGAGTTCGGCGAGCAGCACAATCTGTCGTTTGGAAGCCCACCCTCTGTGCAGCTGTGAGTCAGTCTCCCACTGAAACACCCAGATCTCTGCCTGCGCACACACACACATACACACTGTTTCTCACAGTCCATCAGGTGTCTGACTAAGCATACCATTGTCAGTGTGACTGAGGATGAGCCTTGCTAGTTTACTAGTCCCCCCATCCTCAATTTTACTCAAACATTTGCACATACTCCTGCGTGCACACACACACACAAACCCATCCCTGTTTCCCATCTGTCACCCTCTACTCAGCAGACAGCAGTGTTGCCTGTCAAACTTGCTGGTCATTGATTGCTACTGTAAGAATGAACAAGCCCGATGGTGTTGGATTTTGAAGGACTGCAGCAAACTGTGTGACTGGTGTGTGGAGTGGCAGCTGTTTGGTGCTCCATTTGAATGGGCCAGCTGTTCCAAAGATCCCACCACAGACAGTCACAGGCTGATTTATCCCACGCAAGTCTGGGGAATCAGAAACACACAAAAAAAATAATTAGTAGATGTTTAGAATTGTTAAACACACATTTCCTGTAATTCCAGCTTTCTGCTAAAAATTAAATCAGGAAATGATAATGGGGCATCACTACTTACCTAATTCATAAACATATCCCTGGAGTGATTATATTGATTTGTTTGAGTACCCACATGTTTGTTTTCAACACAGCCATGTCTGGATGAGCATCATGTTCCATGTTTTCTGAGAAAGGCTCATTGGCTGACAACAGAAGGAGGAGGAGGAAAAGGAGGCTAAGACTGAAGCAAGTCTCCATGTCCCGCTGCATCCTCAGGTTACTCATCAGCCTCATCCATTATTGCTGCCCCTCATTTATAATGAATTAGTAGGTACAATGGCCCATCACTTTGGAACCGATGCTTCCAATGCCCCCCTTCACCACCACCACTAACACCACCAACACAGCTGCTGCCATCCTGCCCAAACCACCACCACACCGGAGCTTTTCCATCACCGCTCTGGGCTGTGACCTACATATGCAATGAGCAGGTAAAGTCGTATGGAAGTAGAGAAAGATTAGAATGGGGAAACAAAATTACTGGAAGGACAACAAAGATTAAAATCATGAAGAGCACTGATTCAGCAGAAGGTAGATTTTAAAAAAAGCTAAGATATATGTGGTAAAAAGGATAATGATTTAAAAATCCCCAAAAGTATGTAGACCTCACATTTATTTTATCTATCTTGGTGTTCCTTTCAGTTAATCATTTCCATTTCACATCAGCACATCACAGTTTATACCTTCAGCAAATAGCCTGTCCATAAGGAAAGCAATTAGTATCTCCTAAAACTGGCACAATGCTTGCTTGCAGCACTTCGAACACAGCGTTCCAGATAATATCACTAATGATGAGTTGCAGCCTCCAGCAAGAGTCTCCGCCACAACTCCCCTCTGTCCTTTTTTGCCCATTTATAGCAAAAAGTTCCTCAATGCTACCGCTCTGGGGAATGTATTTAGTTACTGCTCCCCTGCATTTGACAGTCAAGAAGCACTTGTTTGACATTGGGAAGTAAACTGGAAAGAACCCATGTTTCGTTCCAGCCTGAAGCAGATCAGTGGTCTCGACTAATGTTTGCGTACAGCTAGATGTGCTGTTATTAAAGGCGAGGATAACACCCTATAGCACATATAAAGACATATTTTTCAAATAAAGCTGCAAAAATGTAAAATTTCAGTCACATCTTCAAAGACAAATACTAGTTAAGTCACCTAAAACTAAGATTCAATCACTCAAGGCTTTGAGACTATATTTAAAGGATTGCGCTGGTGATTATTATAGCTTGAGGTTTGCCAAGCTATAATTTTCAATTTGTAGAGGAATATATGAGGCCAGGCTGACACAATATCTTTTCATGCAGCGACATCACATAAATTTTCCCTCGTGGGTTTTATTTCTACCAGTGCAGTTGGCTTTCATTAACATGTGTCCTGCCAAGGCGTCCTTGAGCAGGATCCTTTAAGTCACAAAGGAGAAGCTTGTCGGATAGGTGCCTGAAATATTAATGCAATATATCTCATACCAGTTCTGGCTCCGTCTGACTCCTCTGCCCAATCTTTCCTCTTTATTTTAGGGTTAAGGTTGCTGCAGCATTAGCTCAGAGTTGCCATTACTTATTTGGGCTCTGTTCTCATGGAGAGTGTGACTCTATTGGGTGTTTTTGTAACTGGGCTATTGGAGCCAAAAAGTAGGGTATCATCCTAACTGGGTTATGGTTGCAGATTGCTTCAAAAAAGCCTTCATGTTGTTTGGTCATTTTAATGAGGCTATAGCCCATTTTTTATAGAGTGACTCTAACCTTTTAAGAATAAAATACTTATTTTCTGAGTGTACAATTGCAAACATTTTTGTGCATCTCTTTCATAGAATGATGGGCCTTTGGCTGAAGTCTATTTAACTAACCTGCACATTATAAAAATGGCACTCAAGGACAGTATTTCATGGTAAAAGCTGATGCCAAAGGGTCCTGACCAACTAATAGGTTTGGAATTAAAATAGGTAGCTTCCTACACTGCCAGTCATTAGTTATAAGAGCATTTTATGAGAAGTGCACTTGCCTTTATTAAGAGAACTACACTTGGAGTTTGTGGCTGTGCTTTGCCTGGATCAAATGTCTGTTAGCAATCCATAGCAAGCTGATATCTAGCACAAAGGTGAAAATTGAGTATTCTGAATGCTGAGTTAAAGACTCACAAGGATTACTTTGAAACAGGTGCCTTTTTGAAGAGGAAATCTGTTTTAAAAAATGGCCAAATTAACTTTGGTGGCTAGAACTTCATTTTTTGACATGTAGGACATTTGCTGGTTAATTTTATATATACGTATTTATTCTTTTTTTTTTTTTTTTGTTTCTTTGCCTTTGTTTTTTTTTTGTGGGTGGGGGTAGCTTGAGTATGATGTCAGCTTAATAACTGGAGCCACCTGGAACTTATCTTAGTTTAGGTTAGCGTAGGGTAAAACTAGAAATGAAGTAACAGCTTGGTTGTGTCAAGAAGTTACAAAATCCTCCTGTCAAACAGTGTGGAAGTCTAATGGAATTGAATTGAATTGAATAAGACTATTGATCAATCAGGAATAGAAGCTCTCCACCATCTTTGTGGTAACTGTTTATTTCCAGGAAACATCCCCTTTGGTTTTAGCAAATAAAACAAACAGCTATTAATATATCTTTGGTTGCTGAATTTGGATGGTTAGTAGATCCATTTTTAGGCAGGGGTAGGCTTGTATAAAAATAACGAAAATGACCCAAGCATCTAAATTTTGTTATATTAAGCTAACTGTCTGCTGATGACTTGTTAAGCATAGTATAAGACATGAATTATGCCTATATTAATCTTCCTGTATAGCTTTTTAAAAGAAGGGAAATAAGCAGATTTCCAGAAATATCAAATTATCTCTATAATCCTAAAAACTAACATGTCATAGTAAAACCAAACAGGACAGAAATAATGAGAATTCAAACTAGCATTCTTGTGCAAAAATCAAAACAAATTCGTTTATTTTTTTTTTTCTTGTATAATTCTTTCTGGTAAGAAGTGCCTTTCTGAAGAAGAAATCTGTCAAAGAATAGTTGATAGAGAATCATCTTCAGGCCTTCAAAATGTCACACCTTTTATGAATGTTTTTCTTCACCCATTTTTTTCTTCAACACTGAATGTGTGTGAGTGGGCCAGTCATCTGTCACAGCAGTATTACTCAGTTCAGCTCACAGGACACTTTCCCGAGTACAAGAAACAAAGGCCAGTCTGTTTCTATGGTTTCTCGCTTACTGGAGATCTGAATGGAATTTTGCATACACAAGGCTAATGGATAGACAGTACCTGCCAACATTTAACGAATATGAAGGAAAAGTATGACAATTGCGAATTCAACAGCAAAAAGCTGCTTGTAAACCATTCCACAAATAATGTTTGTGTCATTGTCATTAATGAAGTGAGGCGTGAGTGTCATAAATAAGGAGTTTCATCCACACTCAGGCACAAAGCCATGCCCCCCTGTTGGTCAAAACAGGAAGCTTGCAGAAAGAACTTTAACAAACATACCCTCTTCTATCCAGGCTAATAATGTATCACTACTGAGGGATGTTTTTTTTTTATGTTTTTTTTTAAAGAGCTCTGGAAAACTTCTTCTGTGCCTTTCACTTGACAAGCCAAAGCAAAAGAAAGTTTCCATTAAACATAAAGTTGGTGTCTACTTTAGAGGAAGGAAAGCTTAAGGAGACAGAAGGGATTTCAGGCAGCATTTCTTTGGAAAAATATCAGTATATGTAAAAATGAACTTAAAAGTTACCAAATAAACATTCCTGTAAAGGATGTGTAAAATATATTTTACATCATGGAAACAATAGCCACTCTAAACAAATTCAAATTAAAAAGCTCTGTATAATATGCCCTATGGCTCAGAAACAGAACCACAGCCTTGATTAACCTGTCACTGAGTTCAGTAATTTAATTAGACATCATATGTATATATTTTTTTAATTGATTGGTACAAATATTCCAGTGAACCAGGCTAACATCTTCAGGGTGTCAGGCTTGTTTCTCTTTTTTTTGAAGAGGAATAATTTCTGCACAAACCACAAAGCTGAAGCCATCAAATTTCACACATACTGTGTAATATTAGTCGCTTAGCTGATATTACTTCTGGAGATGACTAAAGTTTGTTTGCTTTGTAATTTTTTTGTTGTTGTTCAAAGACAGTTTACAGCAGTTTATTTGTTTTATCATTGTGCAACTTTGATAGTTTGTTTCACGATTTTTTTTGTCACAGACTGCCTAAAGTTTCCATCTTCTAATTTTTCCATTGAGAATTTAAAAATAACATAACAATTGACTCTGGCATTATCATGTCTTTCTGTTGCTGCAAACTGACAGAGGTTTCCCCAGCCAGATCTAGGGTAATTGGAAGACTGGATTCAATTGTAGGCAAAGACACACACACAAACACACTTTAACCCACACAGGTCATTACATTTACCACTAAGCATCTCCATAAGCCCAAGCGGGCATATCTGACATATCCATCTGCTACGGTAGGATCACGCTGGATCTGCCTCTGTCACTCTCTAAATATGGGTAAGGGGTATGCTGGTGGTAACAATGATGGGGCCATGACATAATAATAATCGCAGGGTTCATCACAGGCAACGAAGCAAGGGTATGATTTTACTCACATTTTCATATCTACTGGAGCAACATGTCATACTGAGGGGATTTTTTATGTTCATTTTGTTTTTCCTGCCACTCATCATGTGCATCAGCTCAGTTTGACTTTTTGAATCAGATTTGCTCTTTGTACATTGCATTAATTAACTTGCTTGGAATATCCAGACAAGCACAGAGATGCAAATTAGTGTGTTCATTAATTTGTGTTCAGTTCATTGTTGAATTCCAATTGATGTGATCAGACCAAATCCTTTCCCAGAAGTTTGTTGAATACCAAGCTTCACATGTTTGACATTGTGCAGTTTTTAACAATATTATTTAGTTATAATCTTAAAAGATGGTATTTTACTATAAGTCATAAATTGTGTGGGCTAATGGCTTTGTGGATTGACAGAAAGCAAGTCCATGAGTAAGACAATAGGTCAAAGCTAGGTCAGACATATCTGTAAATATAACAGCACAGAGAAAACTGAACATTGTGCCTATGTATCTTTGATTAAAAACATATGAAGGTTTTTTTGTACTATGATAAAAATCACATTTAGATTTCTTGCTGTAAGAGTTACACAGGATGCAAATGAGGGAGATTGGAAGTGAGGAAAAAAGACAAAGCTGAATGAGATGTCATAACTGAAGCGCTCTGTTGTCAGCCCCATTTTATTTTTCTTTTTTTATTATTGGGCTCAAAACAGTTCCTGCAATGTGAACAGCCATCAGTCCATGATAATTAAGAAACTGTAGTGCATGACATGATTTGTTTACGAAACCTCATTGTTTTCTACACAACTTGGCTTCATATGCAAGTACAGTATATAACTAGGTGCATGCATGACTTACACTGGAAGACTGAGTCTTTAGAACAACTTTTATTCATCTTTTACAAATGTAACTCAATCCCAGTTTCATTTACAGTAATGCTATTTATGAAATTAGTGTTAGCTCTTTAAAGAAAACCAGATGATTACTTGATACAGTTTGAGAACTGTTCTCAGTATATTTTGGGTATGCTTTTGAAAGGCATTTTAAATAAACTTCCCAGAATAAGAATGGGTTAATTAAAGCTGGTTTATTCAGCCTGTGTCATACACTGCTTTGTTTTCCCCTCTCGGAAACTCATGCCACTCGTTCTCTTTTTATGATGATCTGGGCTTTTACTGCTCCAGGGCAAGGTGTGCATTTTTGAATGTGTGCATCTTGAGTGTGGGGTTTCGTTGGATCAAGAGGCTTAGGTCTTAGTATTTAACCCTGCCTCTTTATCCCCCTTCTATTCCCAAGGGAAAAGCCCCCATGCGAAAGAGAAGAAATGGGGTGTAAAGGGCACCAAGTTCCCACTGGATCTCCTCCTCTGTGCCCCATCTGTGCCCAGTCAGTGCCATTCTACTTCAGACATTGCAGAAGGATACAAGTGCTTTTAATGTGCCCCTTTCTGCACATTCTGTGGGATAAGCAAAAATCAGATGTGGCACTGTAATTAAGCTGCCATTAATTATTTTTCCTGGTCCCTGGTGCCACCACTCAGACTTTGGGGGAAGAAGAGAGTAGATTTATTGGGCTGATGGGCTCTACGCCTAACTGAACAACTAAGCACAGCAAAGTGATTCTTAATTACTGCCTGTTGCTACTAAATTACCCAAAGTCACCTCTGCCAGCAAACCAACTAGGCCCTACCATCAAGCTTTTTTACCACTCTAAATTATCTCTTCTATCAAAAAATCATTTAGCCTTACTGAAATCTTTAAGTCTCAACAAGTTTTATGATGCACACATAATTTTTAGCAACTTATTTTTTAAAACTGAAACACAGCAGGTGCCCCACTGAAATGTTTTCGCCCTGTCTTGTGTTTTTCACTTTCATACCTGTTGGTTTTCGACGGCGGTGTTTTCCATGAGCACTGCACTGCTTCTAAATGTGGAATCTCAGGTGGTTTCGTTGCCTTGGCAGTAATTGAATCAAGGCTATTTATGTGCCCTACATTTTATGACATGTAAAATGTTCACTGTTCACTGGCCTGAAATCCACTTTCCAGCTTCCCCACTAGCCAAGCTAAATGTAAATATAGAGGATATTGATGGAAACAGAGCATGGAAACAACATGCTGGAGGACAGTGGGAGTACCCGCCAGCACACTTCTATGACTTGTTTTCTAACATAAGTTTATTTAGTAATAACATTGTTTAACCATATACAGTCTCTTCCACTCACACAACCTTATATTGGACTGGCTTGGTCAACGCCCTTACAAAGTCTGGTCTCAGTGGGCACTTGAGGTGAATTATTGTTTTCAAGTGGAAACTTGGCCAGATAATCTAACTGCTGCTGGCTCAGGGCTGAGTAAGACCACTGTCTCTGCGTCTGCACATGCACTTTGCGCACACAGTTTTTATCATCTCCATTTCCAGTTCATGCTTATTTGCTGACTCTTTGCCTCTTTACAATAACTCCTTGTCTGTGTGTGTGTTTTTTTTTCTCTTCCTGCTTCTCCTCCCTGTCTCAGTTTCTCTTTTCCACTCCTTTCCCAACAACTCTGGCCTTTATCCTGCAGGCCACTCACCTCTCTGTGATGGTCCTTGCCAGTGCTATGCAGTAAATTCCAGGGCTAGTAGGAAACACAAACATGCACAAACCAAGGGGGAGCTGCTCAATCATGACAGACCCCACCCTACCTCTTGAACTCCTGCAACCTCCACCTCTTTCTCAGCTTTCGTTCATACAAGGAGTCTTTGTGAAACTTATTCAGTGGGTCTTTCTTCAGATCTTACCTGCATCACAGGTATTATTCATGTGCCTGTGTTTATGGTTGTTTTGCCAGTCATCATGGCATGAATGTTAATCATATAATTGGGGTCTTCTTCTCTAGACATAAACAAATGTTTGGACTGAAGGAAAAATGTGATTACAGTGATTGTGTCAGACTAATGACACGTTGGATAATGGTGGTTTATTATTAAAATGGTCAAGACTCATTCTTAATATAAACTTTGCCTAATTGATATAGCCACTGTCGTGGTTGAATAATGGGTCTAAACAGTCTGTTACAAAGGAGTCCTTTAACACCAAGCTTGGCAAGATAATATATTATCACATATAAACTGAAAATACACAAGGTATCAGGGAAGAAATGGACTTTTGATTTACTTGTAATTGGAAAAAAAAGTCCTACAGAGCAAACTCAATCAATAGTTTTTCTTGAACTATGCAACACTATTTTTGCTTTTCCCCTTCAAAAAGAGGAAGCGCCCCCCCCACATCTCTCTTCAGTGTCCAATCCTTTGTCAATGTGCTGAGCCAGTGGAAAATCCAATGTCCGGTCAAGAAAGATTGGTTAACCAAAGGAAAAATGTTCATACAGCATGTCTTCACTGATAAGAACCTTTGTGTAAGCCAAATAACAAGGCTTCTTCATGCTCATATTTTCCACTCGTCTCAAGTCAAGAAGCACATGATCTCCAAGTGCACCTTTGACATTTAAAACACAGTGATGCCCCCCCCCCAAAAAAAAAAAATCCTTTTGGGTTTTCTATTATACATTGTTCATTGTTTTAATCACTTCACAGCAGAGCAGTTCCTAAAAATGCTGCAACGAAGTTCTTCAGTTAGAATAGCAGATGCATTCATGCTGTGTCAGTTGCTAGATGCTTCTCAACTGAACCTGCAATTATTTGTCAAGCTATCTCATCTCATGGTGTGTAGAGCTCTATCCCCACAATTAAAGGTCTATGTTGGGAACAAACACACACATATACACACTGCAACAGCCATATTGTTTGTTCAAATACTTTGCTCAACTTTTTAATTCTCATGCATTATCTAAGGAAACCGTGTGTTTTCTATGACCAAATTGTTTCAGTTTTGACTGAGTTTGTAAGTTAGCCTGAGGGTAGATCCTCTTTTTTGGAAAGTTTTGGCATGCCTCATCATTATTGCTTACTCAGACTCGCATGAACAACACATTAGCATGCACAACAGCTAATGACACTTGACATTTACTGTGGTTCACAAGATTTCCACAAAGAAACTGAGTCAACAGCTGTGGGGAAAATGATTGGTCTTAACCAATTTAAAAACAACATGGCTCTTTGTGTGTTTGAGTATTTGCGAAACATTCAGACAAATAAATAAAGATGATTTGAATTATATATATACCTTTTGTGGTCCTGAAGTATTTAAAAGGATTGCCATTGAGATTTAGTAGTCTTAACTGAACAGACACCAGTGACACAAGGCAGCATTCTAAACAATTTGCTTGTTTTACAAAAGAAATGAATAATCCAGAGATAAAAGAAGAATGTCGTACAAGATTGACATGTTCTACTTTAGGGACCTATTTGCACTAAAATTGTGTGACCTCCTAAAGACTTGCAGTGAAATTATTGCTTTCTTTGAATGTGTTTATTTGTAAATTATGTAATTTGTATAATTGTTGACTTTGTGATCAAGTGTGGGATTAGAAGATCAGGCTTGTGGTTGACAGCAGCTTATTATCGTAAATTACACAAGTACTGAAACTAAAAGGGCACTGTTAGCTCAGTCTGAAGATCATAAATTAATTTGGTTAATTTGTGATCTGTAAATGGATTATCTTTCTGTTAAACTGAGGAACACTCAATTGGGTGAATAAAAATAAGTCTCCAGTTACAATCTGCAACAATACAATAATCTACTGCATACATTGAATATGACTGATCTATATTTTGGGGCTATGAAATGTTATATTTTTGAATACATATGTTTTCCTGCCATCTATTACTTGAATGCCCTCTGTAATATTTGACAAAGACATAAAAGGGAGGGTTGATGCAATTACACAGTGACACATTGATAGGCAAAAAGATAAAATTGGGCGACACCAGTGTTAATGTTTGTCATCTATTCTGATCAACCCAAAGCGCTACAAGCTAGAACTCAGGAAGCCACTAAGAGCACACTGATAACAAATGGCTGACATGCAAATACACTTCTGTCTTGCCTCTTTAATGTTACCACTTTGAAGACTCAAAGAGCAAAGCCTGCGAGCCCTATCTAGATCAGATGAGAATTTCATTACTGTTAGTTTTACAAAGAAAAACAGCATGTGAGTGCTCCTGTGAGATGGCCTTAGTTGATGTTTTAGAGCAAAAAATTGACGGTTCAAAAGGCATGAAGGGGTAGGGACATTTTGTAGCATTTGGGCATGACAGCAACATTTCTCAGTTTGGCCAATAGTAATTTAAATCTCACTTCTTTTTAATGCAGGCTAACTGATTCTTCCTCATTCTGCATTTCACTTAACCAAGTCAAACCACAAACACATGGAGTCAGATGATTGCACAAGTTTCCTTGACAATTTTTTTTATGTTTTTCACACTTCTCTTCCTCTTTTTTTCTAAATCTTGTCCATCCTTGACATCTATCTGACTCGGAAATTCTGAAAAAGACATTTTCCAGTGTTTAAGTTGTATGTTGACAAATCTGAAGAGGTACATGTGTCTGTGCCCTTAGGGCTATTGTGTTATTAATAAATTCCATTATGTCAAGACAGCAAGTGTAACATACTGAGGTTTGACCTTACAGCTACTCATTGCAATGTCACAAAGAAAAAAGATAAAGTATCAAACAAAATCTATGCGATATGTATTTTTTTTCATATTGATGGTTAATGTATCTCTAAATTAAGAATTAGTAAGCAAAATTTGTGACAGGATGCTAACTACCCTGTGCATTTGTTTTTATATGGAGAGTGACTGAAAATAGGTTAACAATGCCGATGTCCACCAGCTGTTTGAGATGGAGAAGTCCAACAATTTTGATGTATTAGTATGTATTTATACTCAGATTTGTTGAGTAAAAGATGAAGATGAAAAGATAGATTGAAACATAAATTTACCAGTCTAGATGTTTGAATGCTGAACTCCGGCGCTCCACTGCCCTTTTTGATCCACAGTATTTATTCTTCACAGTTCATTTACACGTAAACATCGGCAAGATTCTATGCTTGTCTGATTCTGCCATATTTGTTTACCTAGCCCAACAACAACCAGCCTAATGCAGGTCAGTCATGTGACTCAAGCATCTGCGTGGTTTTCAGTGGATTCAGCAGTCTTTGTATACGTGGATTGCGTACTTGCATTTCAGAACCGTATATCAGTATATCTGCAAAACTACTGGAGTAAACTCTTTCAAACTGTGCCATTTGGTATAGTTCAAGATAAGCTTTTTATGTTTGAGTTTACAGTTTGCAATGAGAACCTTTAACTAGAGGGGCTTTTCTGTTTATTATGGGGTCCAGAATTAAGCCACTGACTCTTTCTGCAACTGAGGTTTAATTATTAGACATTTGTCCTAAAACACTTAAGCTTCACTTCAAGAGTGAAGCTTATTAGTGGTTTCAGTCATATATATGTTTTTGCTACATGATAGAAGTCTGATGGATTGGCAGCTACAATCTCTGTTTATATTCAGTGCTGCTCTTTGCATGCCACTGACCTGCTCATGGGTGTGTTTACCAAGCGTGCAACTCCTCAACAGCACTGGAGAATCGCAAAGAATACAGGCATTGAGTCCGGAGCTGAGAGAAAGAGAGAGGAAAAAAACGCGCTACATCATGGAAACAATGACGTCAGGTTTGATTAGGCGCTGAGGGAAGAGCCTTGCGTTGCTTAGGTAGAGTTCAAGCTGCAGGACCGCAGAAATGATAGTGATATTTCGGTGCGTGCATTTGACTGCATCATTTGATGGGAGGGAAACTATTCAGTAATCCCTTTATTATAAAGCGACACGGGAGCAAACAGGGAATACGAGGGGATCATGACGTAACCGTTTCCATAGGCGACTGATATGCTGGCCTGGCCAATGGAAATCCACACCAGCGGTCCATACCCATCCTCCTTTTGACGTGCATCACATGTCCCCGGCGGTGTTGTGACAGAAGATGACGAAACGAAACAAGATAATTCACGCGGATGCACTTCCGCATTCGACATGTTCAACGTTTGAGAAATCGGATCTTTCTCTTTGAGCGAAAAGTGTTTTATATTATCTTCTGTGTACTCGGGGTTATATTTTATTACTTGAACTCCCTGAAAAAAGGGGGGCTTCAAAGAGATATTTATGTGAATTGAAATAAGCCTGTGTTCTTGTCTCACTCCCGGCCCGTGATGAACAGGTCCGTAAAGATGACCACTTCACTCACCAGTGGTCTATTAATTGTGCCAACGTGGTTCCGTTACTGTAACAATAAAAAAAAACCGGCATGCGTCATAAAATTTCCGAACGTGAGTTTCCATGAACACCAAGTGGGGTGGGATTTATCTTGACAGCAGAGTTCAGGCTGAAGATTTGGTCGTGGCTGTGACAGCGCAGTGGGCGGGGATTTACCTCGGCTCGGCGGAGAGAGTCTAGTCTTCGGTGAGACTGAGGGGGAGTTAAAGACAGAAAGGGACAGGGCTTGCTCTGCAGAGAACGGAGTAAGTATTTATTACTTTTGGTTGTATTTTCTCTGCTAGCGCGACAGAATGCTACAAGATAAGGATTGGTTCCAGGTGTTCGGGACGTTGCATATAAACCCCTGACCGGTTAAATCCTCGTTTTGGTGTGCAGTAATCAACGAGGGCCAACCAATGGTGGGTAGCTCTATACGAAGCTAACGTTGTTAGCTAACGTTATATCTTGCTTAGATACTGACATTGGGCGTTTCATTTTTCCACCCCAGGTGGCTAAGCTGCCGAGATGTTGTCAAATTCCCTTTGCTTGTACATAATTTACCGAGAGTTCTGCTTTGCTCTGGGCTGAGTTATTTGACTTGTCATTCAGTTAGAAGCAGCTTTTTTTAAAAATATATTTCCCCTCTTTATAATCAGCATAAGCTAAGGCATGAGAGCTAGTTGGCTAACGGTTCACGCTAACCATAAACGATAGTTTTTTATGTCAATGTAGGACAGTAATTTGACGTTTAGGTAATGCTTGTCCCTTAAATTGTGTCCTAATCTGTCGTTACCAAAAAGTTACTTGCATTTGGTTAAAAATATTCCCAGAGCTGCACGATGACTTGTCGGTTAACGTGCTCAATATTATCACCTGCTTTACCGGTAATGTTCAACAGCATAACGGTCCTGATAAATGCTGTTTGACGGTGTGGTAACAGTGAGACTCCACGCGCTGCGGTTGTTCGCGAGGACAGAGCTCGGGGAGCCCAGACTGGACTGAGTGAAGCACCCGTAAAGGCACAGTATTGAAAGTCCTCTCCGCTGTCACTAGACAGCGGAAGCAGTAAACTTGTTTTCATGCAAGTACAATTAACGCCTTCTATCGACCAATGACGCCGTCAAATGCGGGTAATGTAATTCACCGGTTTGATTCCCCAACGATCTGTGTCAAACGCCATTCTCAGCACATTATTTGGCTGTTAACTTCATCTTATCGATGCTTAATATTGTCTTTGAAGAACACATTTACATGAAGGATCTTTTCTGTGGCACATAGGTTTAGTTTAACATTGAATGTCAAGAAGTGTCATTCAAGAACAGTAACTAGGCTTTGAATCAAGTGTGTCCCCCATACAACTATACCCTAGTCTTTGCAGGCTCTGCAAGATGACCACGTCTATTTGCCCTGCACTCTTAATCACAGACTGAGCACTGAGTGTAATATCACGCACTCCCGAAACATTGTTTGCAGATATTCAGATTGATGTTGAGAGCAGCCTCTAAACACCTTTTAGTGTTTAGTTGAAGGGATCACTTCTTATCCAATTAAAAGGGACCCGGCTTGCTGCAGCACCCGTGGTGTCTTGTTGTGTTTTCTGTAGTGATTTGTGATCCAGCAGTTAGAGCATTGCGATGGCTACTGCAATAATCTCAAACTGCATTTTAACCTGGAAATTGTTGCATGCCTGGAAGGAATGGACTGATTTAATGACACAAGGTGTGTCAGTCATCGTGATGTGCAGTAGTTATCTGTGGACTTACATAATCTAATGATAGCTAAGTCAATTCAGATATTCTAGACAGAATGTCTTGCAGCAGAGCCTGAGATACAGTGACGATTGCCTAAACTCAGTGTTACTTTGGGTTGAGATTATTCAAACTGGATTTTATCACACTGTAAAAATGTCTTGGTGAGTGATACTTCATTATAGCTATCTCAGCAGATAAAAATTCCAAACATGTTTAATGATTCACTGAAATTTCTCTAACGCAGCTTGTTCTTGTGTTTGAGCCCTTTGAACTCACTGTTGCTGTCACTCAAGAATAACAAAAATATCCTTTTTCATTCCTTGCTATGCAGTCTTTTTATGGCTCACAATGGCGAACACTGCTCAACCTGTCTAGGTCAGCACTTGTTACACGTGACATTATTCTCTGTAGCTGTTATTGCAGAGCCAAGATCAGTTGACATTTTTTGCTTTGTGTTTCAGTGTTTCTTCCAGCATATATTTGAGAACCAATAACTTGCTCGCACATTAATTCCTGCTACTTTAAACATTTACTTGCTGATGACATCTCGTGGCACAGAAGTGTTGAGAAATCACAGAACCACAGTAATGTTGTGCATCTAGTTTACTTCTACTACTTGCTAACAGTTGTCACTTTTTTTGAGCATCCAAAGAGGGAACTTAGGCACAGTAAGTTTAAGAAAGAGACCTGACAAGTTCACATTTTGACATGGACTGCTTTGGAGTCACACACCATTAACAGTTGTAAAAAACTAATACTCCTCAAACAGCTTCTCAAAGTTTAATGTTGAGTGCATAGAAGTATTTTAAAAATCTGGTCAGTGTAGGACTAAGGTGACATTGAGCTGTATGTAAACCAACTTTGAAAGCTAAACATAGTCTGTTGTTGTACTATGACATACAATGTATTTATGAGTTCATGTTTTCACGATGGAGTTTTGCGTATCTGTCTTCCGTGTAGACTGTACGGCCAAGGTTATTCAATACAATTGTATTAAGTTAATGTGGCGTTCAAGTCACCAGTTACCTCCTTTATCCAGCTTAAGAATATGTACTGGGCAGATATGCTTTCAGTGAACTGGTTTCAATGAGAGAAAAGTCCAGACTAATCCTAATGCTGATTTTGCCTTCTCAAAGTAGTACAAAAAATAGGCCAGTTGCCATCTCAATGTCTAAATATGCTATATTACTATGCCTGTTTTTTTTTATCAATAGTGTGCTACTTTTTTAAACTTGCGTAGGAGTTTTAGCTTTTTTTAAAAATAATATAAACTTAAAATGACCGTACTCACAAATCTGTAAATGGCTTTAATCTTGTACTATGGGCTGTTTTGTAACACTCAGTGGTAAAATTTCAACCAACATTTTTGTGTCTTAATCATGATTTCGCTTACACTGAGGTGAAGCTGTGGATTAGTTGCACCCTTTAATGCTTCACTAACAGAGTATAGTTGATTATTGATGCTTTCAAATGAGCAGAGTTGTAGCTCACATGAATATACCTTTACTTTTTCACATAAAATGGAACCTCACAGTATTTGGAAATATAAAGCAACCACATTCTCTACTGTAAGTTTTGAGAAATTACTGCAGTGTTCACATCAACCTAAGTCCATGTAGGTGCTAATGGTATTAGGATAATAAGGTCAGATTGGGGTAAAAAAAATGACTGAGTTTGTGACCCTGAGGCTGCTAAGCTGCTATCTAGTATCAAACAGCTTTTCATCCTTAAAGTAGTTCAGGACGAGGTGTAATGTTTGGAATATTTTCAGCCCTGTGAACCTGAGACTTTGTAACAACTCTGCAGAACAGTTCTCCCGAGGTTTATGCTGGTCACGGGAAAATAAGTATTTGACTACTTGGTAATATGAAACAGCTAAGTAGGGTGTTAATTGTTTTATTACAAGCTTACAAAACAGAATATTTTCACAGTTAGAAAATAACTTGATGATCTTTAAAATATTAATAAGGAACATATTAGATTTTTGTATTTGTAGTAAATATTTATTGATTTGCCAAATAAAGATTTTATTTGACATTGGTCTTTGTATGTCTTTTTTTTTTTAATCAAACTAGTTTAAGAATTGAATATCTTCCGACTTTATATTTAGCACATTAAATGGCTAATCTCCAACTGTTTTTATTTTTGCCATTTTTGAGTGAATTATGGCACATTTAAGAAATATTTCAGACACCTTGTTTGTGTAAATGTATAGTAGTTTCCTGGCTATATTTTTCCTTGGCATCATGCTCATTTGCAGGATGCCTAAATATCACTGTGCTGTTGATTCTAGGGTATTCTTGTCGGCTTAAAAATCAGAGTTGAACTCTTTCCTGTTATCTTCATGTGAGAAGTATAAATTCTGCCCCACTTTTAGAATAGCACAATCTTATGGTTATATCTCCACATTGTTTTCCTGTCTGCCTTCTTCCTACGTTGAGTTTTCCTGCAGTATTTCTGCATGATTATGTGTAAAGTGCATAGTGTTACATGACAAAGTATTCCACATTAATTTTAATCTTTAAAGTAGGTTATTAAATTACTGCCCTATGAACCTGTGAACTGTCGTGTCAACTAGTGCTTTTTGCGTTTTATTAAAATGAAAGTATGTGAATACACTGGGTCTTTTTATAGCTAACAGCTGTGAATCTGTATAAAAATATGCATTTACTTTCATTTTAAGAACGATCACGTGTTTCTTCATACATGACAAAAAGATACCCAAGGGGACAAAGTGTTGCCTCTGACGCCTCTGACTGTGCGTTCTTATGAACTGGCAGCCTGACAGTGTTGAGCTGTGCAGAGGTTCCAGTCTGTGGGGTGAAGTAGCACTCTTAGCCACAAGCAAGCGTGCACAAGAATGGCTGGGTATCTCTGCCTTGCACCCTCCACATTTACATGGCCTGACCCAGTTCAGCTACGACTAGCTGTGGGGGGAGGGGACAGTCTGGGGGAAGCTAAAAATACCACATCTCGCATTAGGCAGCTCCACTACAGAGGGATCCCTAGAATTGCTATCCCTGACTTCCATCTAGTTGTTGGCACGTGGTGTTCGAACTGCCAGAGGGTTTCCTTAGCATGGATGCAGACATGAGTATGTTTGAGATACAGACCCCTTCTCTTTTATCTACTCGCTTCCTCTTGCTGCAGCCTCGGGGTGGAGAATCCAGTGTACATCTAATGTGAGATAATGGCCTTAAATAGCTTAAGGTGGAGACTTGACTTGCGAGTTCAAACTCTTTGGCCTTTAGATTAAATCATCACACACGCATTGTAAGCTGTGGAGTTGCTGCTTTAGAGTGGAAAGGGTTAACAGCAGTGTCTGTCATTCAACCATTCAATGCCAGCTGTTGGCTTGGAGATCCAATCACAATGATTTTCCACTGTTGTGACATGTGACCTGCTCCGCAACCCTAAACTCAGGCAGCTCGACAAATGTTAGCGCTTTGTCATCTTAGCAATGTTGCTGCTGCGAGGGTTGTAGAGTGTGAGAATGTCAGATAAGGCTGTGAAAATAAGACAGGAACCCAAGAATTAATTTTATACTGTAGGTTTCTGCTTGTGTGCTTTGGCCATTCGGTTCTCAAACCAAGTGTTCAGTTTTATTTACCTAAAGATCTTTGAATCTTTTGAGTTTGTTGTAATTTTTGAACCAATAAGAATTGTTAAACAAAACTTAATTAAACCACTCGTACAAAGAAAAGCTCATCTAAGCCTTG
>JAOXNZ010000074.1:10994065-11009455 GCA_028566095.1 Kryptolebias brasiliensis
TTTAATTTTTCAAACAGTTTCTATTCTGGTGTAAAGGCTTATTGTTTTCAGTTTCCTGTTCTGATGCATTAATATCTTGGTCTATATATTTACCTATTGCCTTCCTATTTTGTTTGTACTAGGTCAAAACTCTGTTCACGTTAACTGGAAGCATGGTTTTGAATGTATTTTGACATATTTTTTTAAGCAGAATATAACAGTAGAAAAATTTACAGAGTAATATATAATTTATATACGTTTGCCAATATGTAGTGGCTTATGTTCAAGGCTACATGGGAAGATGTAATAAATTCGCATTGCATATGCTGCCAAGAGAGCAGGGTTGAGAATGATATTGAGGCAGAGATTAAATAAATGTATCAGCATTTAAGTGGCTGCAGGAGCTGTAGTTGCTGTCAAAAGAAGAGGTTCCTCTTCAGACATATCAGTTTTTAGTAACACCTCAACCTGTTCTTTCAATAGCTTGGTAGGTGTATGGTAATTACATTTCCAAATCTTTTAGCTAATTACTGTGCATTCAGATTATGGCAAACATAATTACAATCAAAGTTCCTCGAATAAAAGAGAAGCAATGAAGCATGTATACATTTTGAGGGATTTGACATCTTTTTTCATTTTATCAGTTTTCTTAAAATGCTATGTATTTTGAGATTAAACTTGATGCATTACATTACACAGCATTATATAGCCATACATTTTATTTGTTCCTTGTAACACAATCAGAATATTTTTTTTTTATCTCATTAATTTGTTGTTTTGTTATGAAAGTTTATAAATACACAATATGTGATATATTTCTTGAGTGATCCCACCTTTGATTGTCTTATCAAAGAAGTCAAACATTTTTGTTATTAAATGGGTTTTGAACAGCAGCTCTAATGGCTTTAAGGTCTGGAGTGAGTGAGGACTTCAGCATAGCAATGTAGTCTGTAAGGTCTTGCAAATATGAGCAAGCAGTTTAATGAATGAAATGTCAGTTTAGTACTCCATAAATTAAGCAAAGATCTTTATATAAAATGTCTTACAATGTTTCTGTCTATATCAAATTGTACTCTTTCACTTTCCAACAGTTCAGTTCATTACAATATTTTATGTAATAGATTTCCCTTCTCTTTTCTGCAGCTAAAGCACAGGATGGTGCTGCAATGGAAATGCAGCCTTTGAACAGTGATGAGGGAGGAGAAGCAGAGGAGAAGAAGAAAGCAAACCTGCCAAAGAAAGAAAAGTCTGTCCTCCAAGGCAAACTGACCAAACTAGCAGTACAAATTGGCAAAGCAGGTGAGTCAGACAAATACGATTGTTTCTGGCATGTATTAATGCTGTAAATCACACTTTATGTGCTTGTAGAAATAAATCCTCACATTCACTGTGGTTTATGGTGTGCTTTTCCAACTTTCTATTTAAAAAGAGATTCTGACTAAAAATAGCTTCATTGTATTTTGAGAATATACAAGTAAGTATATAAAGCTTGATCTATGTAATTTAACACCTTTTATTTTTCCTTATCTCTTTTTCCCAGGACTGGTCATGTCTGCTATCACTGTTATCATCCTGGTGGTGCGGTTTGTAATAGACACCTTCTGGATCCAGAATTTGCCCTGGATCAAAGACTGCACACCAGTTTACATTCAGTTCTTTGTGAAATTCTTCATCATTGGTGTCACTGTTCTTGTGGTAGCTGTTCCTGAAGGCTTGCCACTTGCTGTAACAATCTCCCTGGCATACTCCGTTAAGGTAAAGTCTGCTAAGCCTTCTAAATGATCTGTGCCATGGCTGACCGGCTTACATTTATGCTTATTAAAAGTAGCATGCCAGGCTGTTAAGACGTTGCTAAATGATACACTTAAGCCATGCTATGATCCCCTTTGTTGTTCTGTTCCTTCCCAACGCAGAATTTTTTGAACAGTGTTGAGCTCAGAAAATATATAGTTGAATTTCAGTGTGTCAAAAGACATTTTTACCCTCTGCAGAAAATGATGAACGATAACAACCTTGTGCGTCACTTGGATGCCTGTGAGACCATGGGCAATGCTACAGCTATCTGCTCTGACAAGACTGGTACTCTCACTATGAACCGCATGACAGTGGTACAGGCCTACATTGCTGAAAAGCACTACAAGAAAGTCCCTGAACCAGAAAATATCCCCTCCTCCTCGTTAGACATGCTGATTCTGGGCATTGCAGTTAACTGCGCCTACACTACTAAGATTATGGTATGGGAAAAAAAAGAGTCTACTTGTAAATTACAGTGTTACAAGTTTCTTTGGATACTAAACTTTCTGGGTTTTTTTTGTTTTTTTTCTTCAGCCTCCAGAAAAAGAAGGGGGTCTGCCTAATCAAGTGGGTAACAAAACCGAATGTGCCTTGCTTGGCTTTGCTATTGACTTGAAACGTGACTACCAGGCTATTCGCAATGAAATCACTGAGGAAAAACTGTTCAAAGTCTACACCTTCAACTCAGTCCGCAAATCTATGAGCACTGTGTTGAAGATGGCTGATGGCAGCTATCGTATGTTCAGCAAAGGAGCCTCAGAAATTCTCTTAAAAAAGTGAGAACTGTTTTCATCTTTTTGTGCTTGTGGAGTTCTTTTTATTTGCTCTTGCTGGCCAGACTTTGCTGTAAATGATATGTGTAATAGCTTAAGCAGCTAAGAAGTTCAAGTGCATCCCACCCAAGCCCCTTACGTTGAGACTTAAAAACAGGCATTGAGAAAATGAGCCAGTAACAGCTCTATAAGCCTCTTAACCAAGCAGGCTTCTTTTTAACCCACAGAGAGCTTAGTGTTGCTACTTATTACTCAAGCACACCATTGAAACACTTTGTCTTTTTTTCCCCCTCACCTTATTTAATCCAAATGAGTTTTTTACACTTTTAAGTTTGCACCCATTTGTCTTTACATCCATGTTTCTGAACTCTACACTCCTAATCATCTTCTTTTATTAGAATATTTGGTCTTGTCCCTATAAATCTCCCTTTTTATATAGATTACAAGCATTCTTCTTCTTTTTTAAATATTCCCTTCGCTCTCCCCAGGTGCTATAAAATCCTAACAGCAAATGGCGAGTCAAAGGTGTTCCGCCCACGGGACAGAGACGACATGGTGAAGAAAGTGATTGAACCCATGGCCTCAGAGGGCCTGAGGACCATCTGCCTTGCATACAGAGATTTTCTTGCCTCTGACGGTGAACCTGACTGGGAAAATGAAAATGATATTTTATCTGGATTGACCTGCATCTGTGTGGTGGGCATTGAGGACCCTGTTAGACCAGAGGTAGGTGGTTTCACATGGACATGAGAAAACAAGTAGAAAATCTGTCATATAAAAACATCTGCTGTGCACACCAGTGTTGAGTTGCTTCTACATTCACTAAAAAACATGAATATCATAAGTTCATCAATATCGATGCTTCTTACAACTACCTTAAAAAGAGGAAACTATCTAAACCAGATTTAGAAGTTCAGATGTCAGCATCCAACACTAAAGATAAAATGTATGGTGTGAGACTGCCTCTTGTAGGGTTGGGCTAAAATAGTTGGTTATATGATGTTTATGTCCGAAGAAGAAATGGTCACATAGAAGACTTAATGGAAAATCCAGCTGTGTGACATCCTGAAAATACGGGCCAAGCACATTTTAAAAACCTCAATCTGAAAAAGCATTTATGGAAACACAGTCAGTTGTTCACAAGAAAAGGGGCTAAAATAATTGAAGAAAAAGAAACTCTGTCTTTCTTTCCATCTCTGCGTGGCAGGTTAGGCACTGGGGGATCTAGGTGTGAATGGTAAATTGTCAGTTTCAGAAGTTAGTGAAATGGTGGTACGTGGACCCATGTCTTCAAATTATTCTTTGAAAGGTGGCTGAAGAAGTTATCCTAAGTTATTTTACCATCAATCACTTCTTTCAAGAGATGCTGGCAACTTGAAGAGGGCTTCCTTCACTCACCATGCAGGCTTTCCAAGCAAAGGGCGTAGATTGGGGAGGCACTGTCAGCCATTTTTATCATAGTTTGAAAGTACTGAAGTGTTTATTTGGAAGCCTAAGAGGAAGTGGTCTCTCAGTGAGACAAAAAATGATATTGTGTGAACGAGAAGTTGCTGATTGTTGTCGTTTCTGCATAACTGTCACTTGATTAGTTAAGATGTTTGCACATTAGTGCTGAAAGCTTGTTAGCAATGCAAACAAATATTACAGCAGTGGGAGTTACAAAATTTGTTATTTTTATTTGCCACTTAATAGAACAGTTTTTTGTTTTTGTTGAATCCTTGAGTCAGATGCAAAAATAGCATTTTCCTCTTGTGACTCCTTCAGGTCCCAGATGCCATCAGAAAATGCCAGCATGCTGGGATCACAGTGCGGATGGTGACTGGGGATAACATTAACACAGCTCGCGCCATCGCCACCAAGTGTGGTATTCTACAGCCTGGAGATGACTTCCTCTGCCTGGAGGGAAAAGAATTCAATCGCAGGATTCGCAATGAAAAAGGAGAGGTGGGCCACAGCAAAAACCCCACTTTAGAGATTGAAGGATTGACTGTTTGGATTCTATTAGGGTTTTGTTTTTTTTTTTTCCCCCATGTTTTTAGATTGAGCAAGAACGCATTGACAAAATCTGGCCCAAACTACGAGTACTGGCTCGGTCGTCCCCCACAGACAAACACACCTTAGTAAAAGGTAGTTAGGTTTTATTGGTATGAATAAGAATTTAACATTTTTAAGGTTTGTTGTTTTAAACTATAAAAACATCAGTTTAAATGAATGATTTTTACTGCTTTAGGTATTATTGACAGCACAGTGATTGAACAGAGACAAGTGGTTGCAGTGACAGGAGATGGTACAAATGATGGTCCTGCTTTGAAGAAAGCTGACGTTGGCTTCGCCATGGTGAGTATTCTGTGTCAAAGTTCTATGAGACTAGAGGTAAACAACCACATTTTTTACTTTAAACATTTTGTACCATTTAGAATGTAATCTAAGGATGACAGTTCAGCTAGAAAAGAAATCCAAACCGAGTTTACTGGATCACATCAGTTAATTCTGGAAAATAATTGTAAAGAAAATTAGATCATTTAATATCATCTTTTTTTATTTAGGGTATTGCTGGGACTGATGTGGCCAAGGAAGCATCTGACATCATTCTGACAGATGACAACTTCTCCAGCATCGTCAAAGCAGTAATGTGGGGACGAAACGTTTATGACAGCATCTCCAAGTTCCTGCAGTTTCAGCTAACTGTCAATGTGGTGGCTGTCATTGTAGCGTTTACAGGAGCCTGCATCACACAGGTTAGCAGAAAAACAAATTTGTCTTAAACTAGGATGGGTTTTATTTATTAAACTTGGAGCATCGATTGGACAGAAGATTTCTCTAATTTAATAGTATTACATGAAAGTTTTTGCCCTACTTAGATCATATGATCTTAGCATTTTTGTGCTGAAACCACAATGGCATTAAAATGCTTATACCTTCACAGATCAGTTATGCCGTAATACTCAGAATGTTCCTACATCCAGTTTGTTAGAGTTCAGTTTGTATGTTTGTACTAGAGCTATGAATTTGCATAATATTTAAAATGTGCTATTTGTATGATATTCTCTACTACCAGGACTCTCCATTGAAGGCAGTTCAGATGTTATGGGTCAACCTTATTATGGACACGTTTGCTTCATTAGCTTTGGCCACAGAGCCCCCCACAGAATCCCTGCTGCTGAGAAAGCCATATGGGCGCAACAAGCCTCTTATATCCCGCACCATGATGAAGAATATTCTGGGTCATGGCGTATACCAGCTAATTATCATCTTTACTCTGCTTTTTGCTGGTAGGAAACTTTTTATATAAATATCAAGATGTTATATACAGTGCATTGCTGTGCTGAGATTTTGTGTATGTGTGTGTTTATTGAAATTGTGTCTGACTTTTTCTGTCTCTTACAGGGGAGAAGTTGTTTGACATTGACAACGGCAGGAACGCACCCCTCCACGCCCCACCTTCTGAACACTACACAATTGTTTTTAATACCTTTGTATTGATGCAGCTTTTCAATGAGATCAATGCCCGCAAGATCCACGGAGAAAGAAATGTTTTTGATGGCATTTTCAACAACCCTATCTTTTGCAGCATAGTCTTTGGTACCTTTATTATCCAAGTAAGTTATTCGTAAGACTTATGTGGCTTTATTGTAGGGGATTTTTAGCATACAGTTGTGAATTGTTTACTCAAGCTCAAATGCTAAAAGTGAAATTTTGCTTTGACTGATTTTGTGTCTTTTCTCTTGCTTTTTTAGATAGTCATAGTGCAGTTTGGAGGGAATCCTTTCAGCTGCGTGGCTCTGACCATTGACCAGTGGTTGTGGTGCACTTTTCTAGGCTTCAGCTCCCTTCTATGGGGACAGGTATGAAAATACAGCTGTTCTTTACCTTTTTCTTTAGCGAGATATAATGACATGGTATGACACTGCCCCCCTGTGTTGACTTGACAGAGGCAGTTTGATATGTTTTACTGCTGTGATGATAGAGTTGACTTTCCACTCAATAAAATCTTAGTTTACAATTGATGTATATTTATGTGTGACTTAATAACGTAAGGTAATTTGTATCAAAAGAAATATTATTTTAGAGTTGAATATTTTCTTTAAATACTTTTTGTTGGAAATAGCTTTTATGTATTGCTGAAGATTCATGATAGATTTTTGATGTAATTCTAATTTGCCCATATTTTTTTCTGAACTATATAACGTGGCCAACATGGACTTTTTTTGGGGATGTGATGCATAATTTAGGCCTGAACTAGAACCCTGTTTCAAATATTTTGTTGCATTTTTCAAAGGTTCTTTTAGGTCAAGCTTTTTAGGACACTTCTTGATTTATGTATTTACAATCTTTAAGCAGCTGCAGAATATATTTTGATTTTGTATTTTACTGTGAGTAGAGCCTTGTTTTAAAAAAAAAAAAAAAACATGAAGAAAAGTTTCCAGACAGCTAAAGATGCATTTCGATTGTTCCACTTCGTAATGGAGACAAGCTTCTGTTTTAAATATTCATCCACCTAGACAGGCTGCTGTGTTTCAGTTCCATTTCATGCAAGCTTGCATTAGCCACAACTTTAATTGTGTTTCTCCTCTTTTGCTTCTACTTTACATGTGTCATTACAAAGTTTGGATCAGTGTAGTGTGAACAGGTTTTTTTTTCTTCTCAGTAAAAATATCAGTAAATCTCAAGCTTTTGGCATTGCCTTAATTTAATGTAATTTTATTTAATATTTTTAGTTTCTTTAGAGACAGAGAAAAATAATGTGGGTGAACAATTAGAACTTTAAATTTTTCCAAACCTCTTCACTCTTTTTAACAATTTGTAGATTTTAGAACAGTTGTTGAAAAGGCACATTAGTGGGTAAATGTATCTGAGAACAATGTCTCTCTTTTTCAATGCAATTTGTTACTTTACTGCCAAAGACTAAACAAACTGAATGAAATCAAATTTAATGTCTTGCATCTACTAAATAATAAAACTGAAACATTAGTCAGTTTTGCTCATGCATGCACTCATGTCTTCCAGGTTATCTCCTCAATACCCACCAGTCGCCTAAAATTCCTGAAAACGGCAGGCCACGGCACCCAGAAGGAGGAAATCCCGGATGAAGAATTGGAGGAGCTGGAAGACATGGATGAGATCGACCATGCTGAGCGTGAGCTTCGTCGAGGCCAAATCCTCTGGTTCCGAGGTCTCAATCGCATCCAAACTCAGGTAACATGCCAAAGAGCTTTCTGTGTAGCACATAACACCACACCACCGACACCAAGGGAATCAAAAGCCATAAACGCTTTAACTCTCTATTGCTCTTCCAGCTTAAAATCTGTTCTGGTCTTTCTTTCGGTATTCTTAAAGAATGGCTTGTACCATAAAATTGAAGCCTTTCTTTCATTTTTCTGCTTTTGAGCTAAAGCAAGCCTATTTCTGACTCAGTCTCTCTGCTATAAACCCAACTAGTTTAAAGGTGAGAATTAAAGTGAATTAGATTGGATGGGAAGCCCAGTAGAGTATCTAAACTTTCAATGAATATTGGCACAGCTGCAGAATCCTTCCACTCTTCCAGCTATAGTCAGGTCAGATTTTGGAGCCTCAGCTCCCTTCGATCAGTGCCTTTGAACCCAATCATTCTTTTTTCTTTTTTTTCCTCCTCTCTCTTTTGACTATATCCAAGTCTAATTTCAAAGTGACATTTTCTCTATGGTTACTGGTGCCTTTTCTTTATTTTTTCTCTTTTTTTTCTCTCTCCTCTGGCTGTGTTGTTTTATTTCCTCTGGGCTTTCTCCTGTCATGCTGTCTGATTCTTTGCAGATGGATGTAGTGAGTGCGTTCCAGAGTGGAACTTCCTTTCAGGGGGCTCTAAGGCGGCAGGCCTCCAACTCCAGCCAACAACAGCACGATGTAACCAATGTTTCTAGCCCTACACATGTAGCCTTTACTACTACTACCACTACTGCCACTGCTGCCAACACCGCTTCTGCCACTGTGGGGTGTGAGTGCGTGTTCTCCTTTAGTGCATGAGACATTTATTTTTCTTCTAACATCTTTCTCTTCCACTCTTCTCGCCTAACGTTTTTCAACTTTTACACTCTCATGCTTCCCTAATGCTCCTCCCCCTACAACAAAAAAACCCCACCAGAAACACATCTTCCATACTGCTTTTATAACTCTGCTGTATATATACATGTACCCAGTAACCAGGTCGCTTCAAGCGTCAAGGTGTTTTATCTGTGTCATCATGTTTTCTGTTCTGCTTCTGCTTCGGTCTAAGAAATGAAAATTGTTTGTTACCTGGGGGGATGATGTGTGTTTTTCTATCTGATAAAGATTATATTCTGGATTGTTGTTTACCAGGTTTGTCTGCAGCTGCCTCAGTCTGCTCTGTGCCTTTGTAGCACTCATGGGTCTTTGTCGCAGCTCTCTAGTCCCTGGTCAGGTAAATGTTTTGAGTATATGCCCATGATCACGGTCCAAAGAATAGAGATTACCCATGACATGGACTTCTGTGATGAAATCAGTCTAGGTGTCAGTGAATCTCCTGTCAGTGGTGAAATAATAACCCTTTTCTTTCCAACGGTGGCAATTTTCTGGTAAACAAAAAGTGTGTCTTGATTTTTTTGGATAACTGTCCAATAGCACCCAGTGGTGTGTGTGTGTGTGTGTGTGTATATATATAAGCTGCAATTGCCAGGACACTGTTTGTTTAAATGCTAATTTGCCCATACTTTTCTCAAGTCTCAGGATTTTTCCATCAAGGCCTTCACGATGTTGAAAGTGGATCCGGATCATTTGTCATGGTATTTCCAAAGGCCTTTTCCCTCCCTGTGCCCCTACAAAGAATCTGTTCTTACTGATTGGGACTCTATTTCTCTTTCAGGTCCAACCTGACAGACAACCTCACCAGCAGTGGATTTTAAATGTCTTAGAGGTCACAAAAACAGCTTCAAGGAATGAATGATCGTGCTCCTGAATATATAAACATGACATTATTTCAACAGCAAACTGAATGCTGTTTTCCCTGACAAATTTAAAAATGATGTCTTTAGATTTCTGTTTCAGGGTGGACCTTTTTCATTTTCTGCCACATTAAACTGTCAGCTCTTCTTTCAGGTGCCTTTTAAATTTGTCTTCCTTTTATGCAAATATTTGTTGGCCTAATGTGTTAATATGGCAAAACAATCCAAAAAAAATAAAAACCACTGACTCCTGCCCACATATTCTTTAGATTTTGTGAAATGTGTCATGGGCTATACTCAAAGGTTTACTGCCATTAAACAGAAGGTAGCACTGCGCTCTGCATGGGTTCAAAGTCTCTGGTCTCGTTTGTGAGTTTTTCCTCTTTGTGCTGTTTTTGACTTGTATACCAGCTTCTAGACATGCTTGGCTGCCACAGCATTTTTGTTTCTCCTCCACAAACATGAGCTGTAACTGACCACCCCTTCCTTCCTTTACTGTCTTTCACTCGTCTCTTTCTTTCTACCTTTTCTTGTCTTCCTGTTTTCCCTTTTTCTCTCTTACTGTCTCACTCCTTGTTCTTTAAGAAGCATGTCCAACAACGGTAAACTCTCATCCAGCTGCTGCCCCTTCTCTGTGGGTTAGTTCTTTTCTAAAGAACAGCAGTCCTCTCCCTCTTGGTCCCATTTATAAAGATTTGGTTAATCTAAAGCAGGCCTCTAGCAAATGCTCCAAATAAAAGCACACATACTGCAGTGGTTTTGTCCCCTCCCTTTGACTCTGATTTCTAAAATCGCCACATGACATTAGGACTCAACCGCATTTAAAACTTTCATTTGAACCATTTTGGATTTGGACTAGCTCTCCATAGGTGTGCAGTTCTAGTTTCAGACATTATTTCAAACTTGAAACATTTTGTGTCCAGTTTTTAGAAAGTATCTAGTACTTGAAGCGATAAGAGTCGACCATATGGTACATTACAAATCGGTGTTAGAACTTGTATTTTGTGACACAGAGACATAAAACAAAAAATAATCAGTTCCACTAAATATTCTCTTCTATTTTCTTATAAAAAATAAACTACAACAAGTTTTGTCACTAACGGCCTAAATGGGTGAGAACAGTTAAGCACCGGATCACTTGTATTATAATGTTGAATTTTGCAAGAAAAAAAAGCTCACATGCACGTGTTTGAGAAAATCCTCTTTCCGATTGTTGGTTTTGAAGCCCCTATAACCCACCTGGTATTGAACTGATAAAACCTGAGTTTGAATTTGTGGCTTTATCCGATTGTTAGCTTGTAGTGTCATTACCTAATATGACTAAAGATGTCCCTGTCCTTGTCCCTCCATCCTTCCAGATCCGGGTGGTGAAAGCATTCCGCAGCTCCATCTCCCTCTATGAGGGGCTGGAGAAACCTGAGTCGAGATCATCAATTCACAACTTCATGACCCACCCGGAGTTTCGAATAGAGGACTCTGAGCCCCAGATTCCTCTCATAGACGACACTGATGCAGAGGACGACGCTCCCACCAAGCGCAACTCCGCCAGCCCCCGCAACTCCACACCCACTCCACCCTCACCCTCACCCACGCCCTCGCCGGCCACCACCGCTGCCCCCAACACACCGGTCTCCCTCTCCCCAAACCAGAACAATAATGCTGTGGAGAGCAGCAACCACCTCCTTCCAGAGGGCCCCAAATCAGGAACCCCTTCGACCCCGGGGAGCCCACTACACAGCCTGGAGACCTCCCTTTGATCCAACACCGCTCCGCACGTCAGCACCTCTTTTTTCCTACCTGCCACCGAGGAGCTCGGCTCATACTGAAGGGACACAAACACTTGGAGAGAAGAGACGAAGGGCTAGACGGAGAGCAGAGTCCTGTTAGAACTTGGCTTGGGCTGGACTGAAAATAACAAACATTCAGAGGAATGTACGGCTTGGTGTGGAATCTTTGGTCTTTGTTTTTCTCATTAATACCCTGCTGCAACACAAGGACTCGGTCTTCACCCCTCCCACCTTGGTAACATTTGTTTTTTCTGGGTTCCAAGGGGTGATTATAAACTCAGATTGAAAGTGACCTGTTTTTAGCACTCTAATATTATTGCTATTATTTGAATTGAGAAGGGGAAGTCTTCCTCTGTGCATGAGGACCGTCTGTAAGATTATGAACGAACCTTTAGCTTCTCTTTTATCTGAATGGTGTTGTATATTTATCTCTTTGGCCCTTGCTCATTCAAGACTTATTTCTGCTCCATTGGCTGTTAATATTTTGAGTTATTTATGTTTTTGGAAAAAAGCAGGTCTGTTTACAAAGTTTGTAGATACTTTTTTTTCTGTTTGTAGGCAAAAGAGCTTCCTGATGTATAATGCAGACAACTGGGACAGATTATAAATGAATGAGTGGGTTATTTCAGATACTGCTGTATTTTCAGGAAAACAAGGGTGTTTCTATTGAAACTTAACTATTTTTGCCTGCAAGTTTTATTTGTTATATATTTGTAGATAAATATAGAACTTTCAGCCAAACTGATAAACACAAAGGCTTGTATAGAAAAGAGGTCCAAGGGACAATGTGTTTTCACAGGAGACAGAGCGGGGAAGACAATAATGGCCTCTGTCCACTAACATCGCTATAAATATTTACTACTTCCATTTGTTCGATAGTTTTCATGTGCACAAAACCTTCTGGATTTCTAGATTCTCTTTTCATTCATTATGACGTGTTCAAGAATTTCCACATGTTGAAAGATTTCTTTTTTAAAAGGGACTTCAGTAAATATCTGGGCCTGTACTTAGCAAGCATCTCACTCAGTTGAAAGTTGGGGAGGAAACAAACTTTTACCTCGGATACACGTGGGGGGGTCCCTCTGAAGCCTCCTGCCATTGCTTTCAGCAAGAAGAGGTTCTCCTTTTAGATTTGTGTAACGTTAAAGGGAAACCATCCTTTTTGTAATGATCAGTTCCATTCAGAAGTGGCTCATTTAGGCAGTAAAACAGCTTCACTCGAAGATGTATGAAAAGCTCACATAAAGCTTTAAAAAATAAGTTTTTGTAGTCACTTGAGTCGGAACTGGCGCTGTATTGTGAGCTGCTCAGCCACTGCATCTATTTTCAGAAAGATGTTCATATAGACTAAACATGAATGTGCCTTGGCTACAATAATTTAGACGATCCTGGTCCCATCATTCACCACCTTCAGGAAACTCCTTGCAGGTGAAGCGCTCTTGTTTCTTGTTTCTACAGCTAAAAGCAGGACCAAATAAGCTCATCTAAAACATTTTGGGTGGGGTAGGACACATTTCCTTCCCTTTTGGATGCTTGATAAATATGGATCCTGGTCATCTTTTCAGTTTCTTTCGCTTTTTTTTTTTTTTTTTTTTTTATAATTTATTTTCACCCAAACTATTAGCCCCCTGCCAATGTGCAATACTGACATTTTATTTACTCAGGCAAAAACTAAATAAACATGAAAGGAATCCATAAAAAAAAGAACCTTTTTGGACTCTTCTTTGTGTATTTAGGTAGCAAACTATTGTTTTGAGCAAAAAGAAAATGTTTTCTTTATGCTTGGGGAAAATTTTACTTCAAACTTCTTTTTCTTGGAGTTTCTAAGAATTGAAAACCAGAATGGAAATAAAGCTTCTTGTTTGTTTGTTTCTTCTCAAGCCTGTTCATAAGAATCCTTTCACTCTTAATAAATGTTTCTGCATTTGGTTTGTTTGTAAAATATTTTTGAAACCTGATGTACTGGAAACGCTAAAGATTGGATGTGCTTTTTTTTTTTTTTGGAGAATAGAAACTAGGCATACACTGGTATCTATTTGCACAGGGTACTTTATTTCATAGTGTTCCTTGGGAGAAACAGAATTTTGATACGAATCGAAATAGAAAATATACCTTTGTATTTTTATGACTACACTGATGAGATCTTTCATCACACTAAAAGCTGTTGTGGCTGATTAGACACCAATATTACATGTGGGGGGAGGGGGTTTGGCCACTAAAATGCATTTTGTTCTGGATTACTCATCTCAGGGTGCAAACGATGTGAAAGAACAGGCCTCTTTTGGTTTGTATATTAACACAGTTAAATTATAGACGGTGCTCGCCAACCACACGGGGCAACTCTGGCAGCGGGCTGCAAATTCTTCGTGCAGTCGCATGGCAGGCTTCACCTGAAAGGCCGTGGGAGGAAGTGGAATTCTTTCAGTGACAACTTATTCTGTGTAAATAGTTTGTTTTCCTTGTTTTACAGTTAACAGAATAGCGGCTAGGATTGCCTACAAAAAGTGAGAAGATTGAAGTCCTAAAAAGGAATCCATGCAAGGGGTTTGTTCTGCAGCTTTCTTCCTGTTATGGGAATGAATGTTTTTCCATCTGTTTTATGGGTTATTTTTTTATCTTTTAACATTTGGAAATAAAAAAATACTTCATGTCTGTTTATCTTGAGCATTTTAAATGGTTATTGTGATTGGATTTACATTTGAAACTTGTTGAGTAATGTGTATGGTTTTTAAAAATAAAAAAAATGTATTTAGCCTACCTGCAGGGCCATGGTTGTTCATTGGAGCAAACAATTCATCGTTGTGAAGCAAGAAATATTCTTGGAGTGTCCCACAAAATCATTTCCAACCATAAGATTCTGTCTTTATACAAAACTGGTAAATTAGAGTTAAATTCTGTGCTGATTAGGGTCATTTATTTGAAGGACTGCTAATATTTTTGTCATGTTTGTAGCGCTGAATACTTTTCCAAACTTCTCTTTGTGATGAGAATATTTTTTTCAGCCATGGGAGACAATGCTCAAAGTAACAAATTATTTTTTACACTTTGCACGTCTAACAAAGGTTAATACATGTGTGCAGGCTGCTGGTGAATGTTTCCCAGCAGATGTTTGTAGGGATTATTTGGCCCCAAGTGTCTGCTGAAACAGCTTGTTTAGTAGACCTAACAAGAAAAAATAAGTAAATGTAAGTTGATTTTTAATTTGTTTGGCTTTTTTCTTAACCCACTTTAAAAAATGTTTTTTTAACTCTGTGAAAATCTGTTATTTGCAGGTACCAAAACACTTAAATCTGGTTTCAGTTTAGTATTTACAGAGTGATTCTACAAGCCTAAGTATCTCTGATGAACTACCACAAATTGGATTTCTGGGGCAGTGTCTTGCTGAAAAATACTCAGGAAAACTTTAAATAGAATAAACAGTTTTATCAGTTGCTGTAAGTTTTCAACCCCAAATTATCTACTTATCACTTTCATATTTGGTACAAGGTTCATCTTTTGAATCAAACATAAACTTAATGTGGCTAAATCTAATTTTTGATCAAACCTTTGGCTGAACTTGAAATGTTCAAATATTTGTTTAATAAAGAAAGTAATGTTCCTGTTTTTCATAAAGTTTAAACTGCCTCATGATAAACTGAAAAGGTGTAAAAAAAAAAAATACTATAGCATTTGCTCAAATTGCAAGAACCTTTTATTAAATTTGGAATGTTTTAAAACTGGGGGAATTTAGTCACAGAAAGGCCTCCTTTTAATACATGTTAGCTTGACTTTCTTATGAGAATTTCTTTGATTCTCCATTCTGAGATCACGCTGATGCTCCACTGCAGGTTAGATACTGATTAGATACTATTTTCAGATAGTTGATTTGCTGAAAACATTAATTAAAACATGAATTAAGCCCAATTCTTCTTTTTGTTTCAGCTGTTCCCTTTTCAGGGGTCGCCACAGCGAGTCTTCCTCTTCCATCTCACTCTGTCTTCTGTGTCCTCTGTCCTCACTCCAACTACCTATCTCTCTAGTTGGAGCATCAGCGTGATCTCAGAATCCTCTTTGTTTTTTTTCCTGGCAGCTGCATCTCTAACATCCTTCTACCAATATACCCACTGTCCCTCCTCTGCACAT
>JAOXNZ010000074.1:11024134-11047050 GCA_028566095.1 Kryptolebias brasiliensis
GATAGATAGATAGATAGATAGATAGATAGATAGATAGATAGATAGATAGATAGATAGATAGATAGATAGATAGATAACTAAGATTATTTCATGGATGTCATTGTGCAACAAAAATGTGTGCAAACAGGCAAATGTACGTGGTTACGTCTGCTTTCATTCAGGAAAAATAATCCTTTATTTGCAGTATAAAAATAAGAGACATCTGATGAAGACATACATTCACATGCGTTTGCATTTTACTATAATTCATGAGTTTTTGAGGTGATTTGTACAGAATTTTATTGACAACGTGTTATGCGACTTATTTGAAACTTTGAGAGAAAGAAAATCCTCCATCCATAATCAAAACACGTGAAATACAATATAAGACGTAAAATATTTCAATTACTTTTGCTGATGAAAAGCAAAACATTCTGCGAGTCACAATTATAATCAGGTAATGACAGTTCTCTTCTTTTAAAGTAAAGCCACGTTTTTCAAATCAAACATTTGATTAATGTGTACTAATAACAAACAAATCCTTCTTTAAAACAGTCAAACCGTAGTAATAAAAAAATACAAAATAAAAGTAAGCTAATTTAATTTCCTACATAGATTATTTATGCAGTATTTTTATTCATGTAAAGGACATTGTTGCAAAAAATAAAAAATAAATGTCACTGAAAAGAAGAAAAAAGACACCCATTCATACTGCCATTTATCAGCCAAATGTTAAAGATTTTCAGAGTTAGATGTGTTTTCAAACAAAATGCAAATTAAACCAATCTGTAGATTGTGGAGATTTTTTTCTCATTGTTTCATTTTTGAGAATAAAAGCTGTGTTAACTCACAAACACGAGAGCGATGTTAGAAATTGTTTTCACCTTTAAACGAGATTTTCCTCCTCTGGAAAAATAATTTATTTAACTTGAGGACTAAAGAGTAATGGTCACATTTTGAAGGACGGGGCCAGCGCTGCTCGTGGCTGTGCGTTAAATGAAAGTTTGTCCGTGTTTTGCTCATTTCCTCCGTCCGATCTGCGCCAGAAGACGCGCGTTCTCCGCCGCCTTTGCGCGCAGGTTCTTGGCTTTGGCCACGTCAAACAGGACGTTCATGATGTTGGTGGGGACGTCCAGGGACAGGGTCAGTCTGCTCCTCCGGTCCCCTTGGACGCTGTTGCGGAGCATCTGTCCCCTGAGCTTCGTCCGGCTCATGAAGCGGTACTTTGCGGGACTTGAAGTTCTTTTTTCCCGGCTGGATTCAGCGGAGGAGGAGGAGGAGGAGGAGGAGGAGGGGAAAGAGGGGCTGAGGTACTCCGCGGACTGCAGGAGGGACCCCCAGCTGTCTTCCTGGGAGTAGCCCGGTTCGTTCTCGTCACTCGGAAGCCCGACTGCAAGGTGGTCGTTGCAGAGGAGGTCGGAGCGGGTCTGACGGAGGCGCAGGCACAGGCTGGAGGTCGGTGTGCACAGGACCGAGAGCAGCAGCAGGGTCTTCAGGGACGACAGCATGCTGTGTCCTCTGGGACAGACACAAGTGTAGGAGACAAGAGTAAATAATTGCTCAAGACAAAGATGCTTTTCAAAAAAGGGAGACAAACAAATAAACAAACAAACAAAAAAACACAAGTCCTGCAAACTTATTTATGTCATAAAGATCATTCTAAAGCTGCAAGACTTTAAGTCTACAGAAAAGTGAAAAAAAAAAAAAACATAACAGGAGGTTTTTTTCTTACCACTCTTGTCTTATGATGAAGAACACTGCTACAGAGAGCGGGTTGCTGCAAGGAAACCCCCAGAACCAGGACTCTTGCAGGGAAGTTCTGATCCCAAACCCTGTAAACTAAGAGTGTGTGCGGAGGTCAGCAGTGCGCACCGTCTGAGCGTCCATTCCTTCTGCATTGGTTTAGTAGGAGACTTCAAACTGCAGCCCTACGCCAGCAACAACGTCATCCCTTTGACATTTTGCTTTCCTGTGAGCCATCCCATTGGTCCTCGTGCAGTGATGTCACAAAACATTGTGACCTCTTGTTTGTGGACCAGCGGTATCACGACTTTCTAAAACTTTAGTTTTTCATGTGGCCCTAAACTTCAAAATGGTCAGTCTCTAGTTTTCAACGATCAACCTCTTACAGTCAATTCGAGCCATTTTTTAACAAGGAAATACTTGTTTCATGGCTGGTTTGTGAGATTATCTGTTCAGCACCAAGGACAGCTCTTGTTTTCTGCTTCTCAATCAGGTGGATTTAATAGCTTTCAGTCTCACATGTTATATATGTTTATTTTAAGAGTCAGACTATTAGTTCATTACTTAATAACCAGTAATTTCTCCAGGATTCTTCTGTCAAACCTCAAGTTCAGAGAGGAAAAATGAGAAATGTTTCCAAACTAAATGAAATGTAAAAATTTTGTTTATAAAATTAAAGCTAAAGCAACTATTAAAAAGTGTATAATCTGTAAATAAGTGATGGCTGTAATGGTGAATGGATGTGTGCTTCTATGAAGGCAAATAAAGTGTAAAACCACAGATGGTGGTAATATAATCCTCAGCTGCAGTCAGAAGTTTACATCCACTCATCATGAGTGATGAGTTTCATATTATTTTGGAGGCTTTTAAGAATTTCTTTGAACAGGTTTTTTAGGGTGGAATGATAAAAAAAAACACAACGATTTCTGATTGGATAAAGCAGGCTAACATTAAGCTTCTGGAATGACCTTCACAAAGCCCTGACATCAGTCCTATTTATAATTTGTGGACAATACCGGGTCTGTGCCAGGAAACCCAACCAGTTTAAATGATCTCTACCAATTCTGCCAAGACGTGGACAAAAATCCAGCCACTCCAGTTGCAACTCACTGAGGGACCTTTATTGAAATATCAGTGGACATGTATATATTATAGACAGTATGTACACTTTTAAGTTTGCTTGAACTAAAGAAAATCTACAATAAATTCAAACTTGCGCATCCAGTTCTTGTTTTTAAAAAAAAAATCATCCTGGGTAAAGAACGATTTAAATAACGCCCCCAATAAATGTGACATTCATGCCCATGATGAAAAGAACTGTGAGCTGACTGCAGCTGTACTTTACAAGCATAAAAATTAAGGAGAAAAAAAAAACACAGAAGGAAAGACAGCATTAAAGTGTTGCGTCAAACTCTAGTGAGCAACTTTATAAATGTGAACAGGAGTAATCACGTCCTTAGTGTGCAACAAGATGTCCTCCCACCCCTGCTTCTCTGTAGCTGATCTCTGAAATGAAATTACACAACTATCAGTTTATTAATGTTACAGAAAGTATTAAATACAATTTGAATCCCTTTTTTCAACTGCAATAAGGATTTTTACTCACCTCAGATGAAAAGCCTTAATGACCCGTTCAAACTTTGGTTTGGGTTTGATATTGAGTCTTGATTATAGCTGGTTCCTGATCAGCTTGTTTCACTAAGTAAACTCTGCAATATTGCGTGGACATTGGGGGCAGTTCCCCTGGATTGGCAGACTGGGGTGGTGGTCCCCCTATTTAAAAAAGGGGACCACAGAGTGTGTTCCAACTACAGAGGGGTCACACTCTTAAGCCTCCCTGGTAACGGATATTCAGGGATTCTGGAGAGGAGGGTCCACTAAATAGTCTAACCTCAGATTCAGGAAGAGCAGTGTGGTTTTCGTCCAGGTTGTGGAACACTGGACCAGCTCTACACCCTCAGCAGGGTCCTGGAGGGTGTGTGGGAGTTCGCCCAACCAGTCTACATGTGTTTTGTGGACTTGGAGAAGGTGTTCAACCATGTCCCTCTGGGAATCCTGTGGGGGGTACTCCGGGAGTATGGGGTACCAGGCCCTTTGACACGGGCTGTTAGGGCTCTATATGACTGGTGTCAGAGCTTGGTCCGCATTGCTGGCAGTAAGTCAGGCTCGTTTCCGGTGAGAGTTGGACTTCGCCAAGGTTGCCCTTCGTCACGATTCTGTTCATAACATTTATGGACAGAATTTCTAGGCGCAGCCAAGGTGTTGAGGGGATCCGTTTTGGTGGCCTTAGGATCACGCCTCTGCTTTTTGCAGATGATGTGGTCCTATTGGCTTCATCAGGCCGTGATCTCCAGCTCTCGCTGGAGCGGGTCGCAGCCGAGTGTGAAGCAGCTGGGATGAGGATCAGTGCCTCCAAATCTGAGGCCATGGTCTTGAGCCGGAAAGGGGTAGAGTGCCTTCTCCGGGTCGGGGAAAATGTCCTGCCCCAAGTGGAGGAGTTTAAGTATCTCAGGGTCTTGTTCCCGAATGAGGGAAAAATGGAGCTGGAGATCGATAGGTGGATTGGTGCAGCATCTGCAGTGAAGCGGGCGTTGTATCGGTCTGTTGTGATGGAGAGAGAGCTGAGTCAAAAGGCGAAGGTCTCAATTTACCAATCGATCTACGTTCCTACCCTCATCTATGGTCATGAGCTGTGGGTCATGACCGAAAGAATTAGATCGCGAATACAAGCGGCCGAAATGAGTTTTCTCTGCAGGGTGTCTGGGCTCTCCCTTAGAGATAGGGTGAGAAGCTCGGTCATCCGGGAGGGACTCAGAGTAGAGCCGCTGCTTCTCCGCATCAAGAGGAGCCAGTTGAGGTGGCTCGGGCATCTGGTTAGGATGCCTCCTAGACACCTCCCTGGTGAGGTGTTCCGGGGATGTCCCACCGGGAGGAGGCCCAGAGGAAGACCCAGGACACAATGGAGGGACTGTGTTTTCCGGCTGGACTGGGGACGCCTTGGGATTCCCTCAGAGGAGCTGGCCCAAGTGGCTGGGGAGAAGGAAGTCTGGGTCTCTCTGCTTAGACTGCTGCCCCCGCAACCTGACCCCAGATAAGCGGAAGAAAATGGATGGATGGGATGGATGGAAAGTCTGTCTAGCAGAAGAAACTTTTACTTTTTTCACAGTGAAAATAAAGTTGCCTGTATTTCTCATTTTCCACATAATAAAACTCCTAAAAGTCAGTTTCTGGATACTTACAGACCTATGACTTCCAAAAATGCTCTTCTCCTTTCTCTATACTTGATTGTTGCTGATTGATTCATGCCTAATTGCATAGTTATACTAAAGATTTGAAGCCAATCTCTCAAAAAACTCAACATATATATATATATATGCCTTGAAAAACTAAGAATATATCATGCATAATTGTACCAGGTTTGAAAGAGATATTAAAAAATTTAAACTTGTCTGAAAGCTCATATAAACTCCCTAAAAACTAATTCTTGCAGTATTATGAACATCCTTGCATGTGGGAGTACATTACTGTGCGGAATCGTGACTAATATGAAGACAGCCACAGGGGGCTTGTTCATATAAAACTCCTTCTGTCAGATTGAGATGACATTTTTTTAAGAATTCACCTGTGGCATCAGTCCAGTCATATAAGAAAGTTGCCGATATGAGATCTGAAACTGAAGTTCATTTTTAAAATTTCCACTTGTGGCATTTTCAGAGTTTAACTTGCTTTTTGTTTTTAATAGTTGGGAAAAAAAACATTCAGTTTGTGCTGCCCCATATGAGCACCCATGCAGGAATCCCCTACCACTGCTGAGCTAGTCTGATGGAGTGTGACTGGGTCCCCGTTGGCCTCTCATCTGGCTTCCAGCCTGACCCGTAACACCCCCCACCAAAGGAACATATGTGGCAATGACAGTGGCAGCAGGGCAACCAGCCACCTGCGTCATTTTTTTCTCAGATTGTAGAGCAATTTACAAAATATAAAAAAGGTGCAGTAACTGTAACATACTGCTGGGAGATGGATAAACAATCAGAACAAATCAGAAACGAGATTTAATTTTTCAGTAGCATTACATGAGGACATTAAAAAGTTCAAAGTCAGTCAGTGTCAAAAATACAAAGCACATGCACAGATTGCACACAGAGCTGGCTAAAAACATTAGAAATTTATGTCATGAGAAAAAGAAAGTCTATCATTATTTGGTCTTTAAAGGGTTCTAAAATTATTCAAATCTAACCTCAAGCTGCAAAAACACAACAGATCCCACCATGTTATTTTGTATTAAACAAAAAATAAGCCAAAGTGAAAAAACAATGTGGAAAAACTAATTACACTCCTGTTGCTTCCATAAGTTTCAGAGGGATACAAGCAGCCAGGTGCTGCTGATCAGATGCACTTGATTAACCCTCCAGAAGCCATCAAAAGAGAGAGAAAGACAAAAAGAGGTGGAGAAGCCCTTGTAACTTCAGGTCAATTTGACCCAAAGGCCATGGGAGGGTTAAATGATTTTCATCAGTGGGACCACTTTTATAAAAGCGGGTTTTTAAGCAGTTTGCTGCTTTGCAGCATACAGGTGTGTGTTAACACAATGCCAAGAGGGAAGGGCATCAGCAATGACCTGAGAGAAGCAACTGTTGCTGCCCATCAATCTGGGAAGGGTTAAAGGCCACATCAAAATAATTCGGAGTCCATCATTCTACAGACAGAAAGATTATTTACAAGTGGAAAACCTTCATGACAGCTGACAACAATTTCACCCCAAGGTCAGATTGTGCAATGTTTAAAGAAATCGCAAAACCAAACAAAACAAAAAAAACAAGAGCTCCATCTCAGATTCTACAGGCCTCAGTTAGCAGGTTAAAGGTTAAAGTTCATGACAGGACAATTAGAAAAAGGTAGAAAATGTATGGTATGTTTGAAAGGGTTGCAGAAAAAAGCTTCATTTTTTCTAAAAAAAACAAACAAACAAAAAACCATGGCAGCACAACTGGATTTGCAAAGTTGCATTTGAATGACTCACAAGACTTCTGGAACAATGTCCTTTGGACAGATGAGACCAAAGTAGAGATGTCTGCCAGTAATGCACAAAGACAAACAGTACATAAGCACCAACACCCTTTACTAACTGTCAAGCACGGTGGTGGAGGGGTGATGATTTGTACAATGTTTTGCAGCCACAGGTACTTTGAGTCAACCATGAACTCCTCTGTAGACCAAAGGATTATAAAGTCAAAAGTGAGGCCATCTGTTCGACAGCTGAAGCTTTGCCAAAAAAGAATCATGCAACAGGACAATGATCCCAAATGACCAGGAAATCTACAACAAAATAGATGAGAAAAAAATGATCAAGGTGTTGCAATAGTCCAGTTAACATCCAGACCTCAACTTGACTGAAATGCTGTGATGAGATCTGCAGAAAGCTGTGCAGAAATTAATGCATACAAACCTCAATGAACTGAAGAAACAATGAAAAGAGGAACGGGTCAAAATTGCTCCACAACCATGTGAGACTGGGAAAGTCATCCAGAAAACAACTACCGTACTTCAAGTTATTGCTGCTAAAGGAGGTTCCAAAAGCTGTTGAAGTGAGGTGGACTTAGTTTTGTTTAATACATATTGACCTGCTGGAATCTGTTGTGTATTTTTGGACACTTGATGTTATATTTGAATAATTTTAAAACTTGGCAAAGATCAGATAATAAAACCCTTATACTGAAAGAGGGTGGACTTCCCTTTACCTCATGACTGTAAATGTTTCAGTCATTCATATTAAGAAAGCCACAGTTTTACAGTAAAAAAAATATAAATAAAAGCAAGGCAAAATGCAAAACTAATATACTAACATTATACTTAGTTATGTACACAATTCATCATCATCATGTTTTTAGCTTTTAGGCTTCATTTTTAATGTTTGCTAACAGTGAAAGAACAGTTTTGTATTAAATTTCTGGGAATTTCAACATCTATTATTTTTTCACATTGTTTAACTTAAACCATGTCACTACATCAGCTGTTGGGCAGTCCATCCCCTGTGGGATCTGCAGGGTTTCCTGCAGCTCCTCTCTCCATCACACACCAACTTTGGCACTCCTGTTTAGAACTGAACCGGTTTTGGTTGCCGCCACAGCCTCCATACACAAACGGCCTGCATTCCCCCGACTGGACATGGAAGTACCAGAGCAGGATGTAGTCTGAACAGGATCCTTCTGACATCAGCTCTGAACAGCGCTCTGTCACTAAAATTACATGTGAGGTAAATAAGTAATACATTCAAGCAAGTCAAGCTTATAATTAGCTGTAAAACTGTGATTATGTTTGAGGAATTGTTACTATATTGTTTCATTGCCACCTGTAAAACTTAGGATTTAGGTTGGGTTCTCACTTTGCTTTTCTCCGTCTTGGTGCTTTTACTTTTTCAACTCATTACTTATAAATGATATTTATAAAAGTAAAAGAAAAGAAATACTAAACATGTAGTCAAGGGAAATAAGGAAAAGAAGAAAATCTGTTGTCTTGGCCACTCACCAACATCCTTTGTTCCAAATACTCTTCTTTTCCTCCTTTCTGTCCATGCCACAGTCCCTCCCTCATGAGAATCTAAAGACAGAAATATAGTCCATCAGAAGTTGTACTTTTATGCTGGACTCAGCCATCGAAGAATAAGAAATCTTCCCTCTCACTGGAGCAGTACACTTAATGAGTGCCGGCAGCAGTTTGGCTCATTTGAATGCCACATGGATGTTTTGTGGAGCATTGTTTCATTCATTTTTAAACTTTAAACTGCAAACTTTGTCCAGTGATTTCTGAGACATTTTTCTAACAGATAAACAGAGTGGACTCCAACAGTTAATGCAAAAGTTTTAGCTACAAAGAGACCAAACTTTAGCTTAATATATGTAAAACTGATTGCTTGATAGCCATTTTTGTGTTTGCTATTGTCAGTTGGCTGTGGTGGCCATTTTGAATTGGGCTGGCTCCAGTAGTTACTCTAATGTATAGGTACATCCAATGCTTACCTTCTGCAAGTTTCAATAAAATTTGCCCAGTGTTTTAGTTGATTTTTTAGTAACAGACAGACAAACACACGCATGGGCAAAAACATTATCGCCTGCTTTTATCTTTTGGTGAGTGGCGATAAATATAACAGTTCATAACAGTGATCTGTGACGCACAGAGTTAACTAAACATGACAAATATAGGCTACCATTATAATCAGTGTAAACACAAAACCCCTTTTAGCTGAAATCCATGCTGTGTAGATGATTCATGTTTAAAATGTAACCTTACAGCCACAAATCTTAAAAATAGGACTTGGTTAAAAACCTAAAAACAGTTTTGACTCAGAACAAAAAGAAACATGACTTTGTAAAATGTAGGTCCTACAAGCCTAAAAAAAGTTTAAAATCAAATGTAAATAAAACATGAAAGTCAAGTTTTACTAATGAAGGAAAAGTCTTTGCCTCAGTCAAAGTCATTATACTAGTTTTATTTTTCATGGGTGATTTAAAACCTTTGATTCTCTCCAGTAACACAGATGAATCTTGTGCATGTCAGCTCAGCGTCTTTGCCTTAAGGTGAACTTTTTGAAATGCAGCTGTATGAAAAACTAATCAGAAGATACTCCAGTAAAGATAGTTAATCCATGTATCACTAGGCACGCCACTTCTTGCGCTGTATAACCACAGATCTCTTCAAACAAAACCGTGCAGAGATACAGAACTGTTTATTTAATTATTTTAATTTCTCAAAATTTAGGCGTAAATAATGGACTTTCCACTGAATGAGTGAAATGTTAGACAACTATAATTCATAATTATACAGGCTGACATTGATGCTGGGCAATGGGAGCCTCAGGCTGTGATTAGTTGTCTGGTTTATTTTCCTGAAGTTAGAATTACAAATAGCTTCAGATCCAAAAAATGATTTCTGCCTGCAGCTACATTTGCTAATAGGCTTGATAGTTTGTTCCTGAATATATTCAATGTTCTAGTTCATTGTTTTAGAATTTTCTTTATAACTTAAAATGTTTTAGTTTTCCTTAAATGTTTTCCCTTATTTTGAGTATTTAAGAGTGTAAAGATGGACTCTGAGAAATGAGAGACGGTTACGACTGACATCAAAGATGCTTTGATGGACTTGGAATGAGCACATTTTATATTCACCTCATGAAATGGACTGTTTGATAAATGGAAATGGTGTTTCATTAAAGTAAACCATCCTAACAACATGCAAAGTGGTTTTGTTGGGATATTTTTAAATAAATGTTTGATAAATCGTTTTTTAGAATTATTTACAACAGGCTGTACAGTCATCATCTCACACAACAAAACCACAAACTGGACTTTTCCACTTGCAGCGTCAAGCTGCTCTACATAAGTTTGAGCTATAGGGTTGTTTAGCCTCACATTTGGCCACTCTCTGTGTGTTTGTCCTGAAGCTCCAAAGCTGCTAACACTGATTTAATTTTATATTTTTGTCCTTACCAGTAGAGTTTGGCAAATTCTTTTCTTCTGCAAGATTCATAGAAGGACTTGTTGCTTCTCCAAAGCTGTCTGTGTAGCTTTTCTTTTTGCGTTTCTTTTCCTCATGAAGGTCACTGGTGATGGAAAACACTATGTCCTCCAGCTTATTTTTACTCTCAGTCATTGCAGTTGATGCATCTGGATCCACAGACTTTACCATGAACTTATATTCCAACCCTGCAATAAATGGCATATACTGAGTCACACAAACACCAAACAAATATTAGATTTTCTTATTACATTTCATGTTACTGCATTGCAATTTAAATTGCTGTAACAGGAAAAGAAAAAACTGTGACTCACAGATGAGAATTACGTGGAAAGTATAGTTCAAATTTTTACTGCACATTTCTTTACCCTTTTTAAATTACAATCATGTGTTTAATAGAAACAGGTACTTCACTTTTATGCTTATTACCCAGAAACTAAAACAGGTATGTCATGGTGACAGATCAATAAATGTCCAGTTTTTATATAATTACCTTGAAACAAAAAATGTTTGACCAGATGGGCTGAAACCATTACCATAACATGATCAATACCAATTTAGACTTATTTTATTGAATTTGGAAGGCAGTCTGACTGAAAACCAAAATTGTTGAAAACACAATCCTGTACACTAGGTTAATAACACATTTATACCACAATTCTACCAGTTTTTCCTTTAAAATACTGCACCAAAACATCCACCTGACTGTTAACACTTTACTATATTAATACATAAATTGCTATCAGACAATCCTGTTTTGTAATATTCACATTTGTTCTCACATTATAGCCCTTTACTTTTGGCTCTTTGTTACACTATAGGATAAATTTACTCAGTGAAAGAGCCCAGCACTTATCTGGTTACTACTTCAATAAAAAAAAAATCAAGATTTAAAAGATTGAATGAACATTGGTTTAAGGCCACTTTAAAGTGTGCACAATTAATGTTTTTATGTGTACGTTTTCCTATAATGGTAAATTGAAATGTCTCCTGTAAAACAGGTGTGCAACAAAAATAATTGCTTTTTATGGGTCTTGCACGTGCAGTGGATTTTTAGGAAGACGTCCCTTTCAATTGCACTCTTGTGTTTGTGAATGGCTTTACTGTTGCTGGCACCATGGTGTGTGTTCCTCTGAGAGAACATAACAGATGGCTCAACACGCATGGGTGCCATGCTGCTGCCACAGGAGCTCTACAACAAATAGCCACACATACACACACACACTTACAATATGCAGGCCTTTCTAGAAACACATGTTTATTCACACATGCACACAGGCACTCTCCAGGATCCAAAATGTACTCAACGACACCGACAGCCGATGTGTGCACACTCTTACCACACTTCTCTACCACCTCCTGGGTGACAAGCTCCTTTACTTCTTCTGCCTTCACACAGAAAAAAACAACATTCAAGAGACCAGTTAGTTTTTAACTAAATGTATGTTTTGAAATTTTTTATGAGCAACTGTAATGCTCACGTACTGAGAGTCCAGGTTCTCCTTTGTCCCCCTTTGCTCCTCCCATACCCATTGAACCCTTGAATAAAGTAAAAAGAAGTTTAAGAATATACATTTGTAGTCTATTTTTTTTTTTCTTATGAACATAAGGATTGTACGTGCAAACATGACACACCCATACTAATGTATTCCTCACAAAAATGCATAGGCTGTCTTTTTGTGAGGAATTGTTTTTCAAAAATCTAACAATCATAATAGATTTCTACAAGAAAAATATTGCAACAGAACATAACTTCTCAAAATAACCAAAGAGTCTAAATTTTTATAAAAATGAAATAGTCCAGTAGTTTTTATTATAAAGTAATCAAACCAAAGAGGAGCTAAAACAGTGAATGATACTAGCTGATTTGTCAAACTGCTTGGAATCTAAACTCCACTGAAAGACGATGTGTCTGGCAGATTTGTAAATAACTGTGTTTAGAGAAAGTGTGCTTCTGTATGAATCTCACACTCTCTCCTCGATGTCCAGGTGTCCCCGGTGCTCCTCTCTGACACAGCTTTGATCTGCCTCTTCTGCCCCTCTCACCCTGTTTAAGAAAAAGCACACACACAGGAAAATAAATCTCTTAAGACAATACCTCTGTGCCCGCAAGGACAAATCCATGGCAGGACATCAAATATGTAACTTTTAAACAGTCTGAAAGACAGATCAATTAGATGCATCCTTGGAATATCCTCATTAGTGGTTTCAAGCCACTCTCTGTTAACACAGAAAGTCTGGTAATTGCAGCTGAAAGGATGTAATTGAGTAAGATATTACTTGAAAGCTGTAGACAGAAATAGACTTCTGTGTGTGTGCATGTTAAATGGGGACATGTCTCTGCTGTCTTCGCTGCTGCCACTCTCTCACAAAGACACAATGATGACTGTAATCAAGCTCCACTCATCCTCATCGTGCATATTCAGTCCACTCTTGTTGTGGTTTTACATGTTAAATAAAAAAGATAGTTGTGAGAATGTCCAAAGGTAGTTAATATACAGTTGTTATAGCATTAAGTTTTATTATAAAATTATAATTTTATTAGATTAGAAACCCTTTAGTTTAGTAGTTAGTCTTCATGTGTTTCTTATATTTTTTACCTATTGGGCCTTTTGGTGTTATCAATTTCCAGTATAATTATTTAAGAACAATTGCTGTATGTTCTGCATACATATGAGGCATGTACAGTATAAATATTTGTCAGGGCTGGGGGAAAAGTTTAAATGAGCTGCCAGAGCTACTTACTTTGGCCCACTTACAATTCCATGAGACTAGTAGCTTAAAACAACAACATGAAGCAGCTGAGGTTCCCTGAAACTCCCCTGATGGTGCTGATCTTTAGTCACCTTTTCATACTTAAGAAACCAAAGACCATAAGGCCATTTTTTAATGTAATGTGTGCCAAGCCCATTTAGAAGAGTAGTAGTAGCAGTATCCTTTATTTAACTAGGAAAAACATGACTCATTGAGATTAAAAACCTCTTTTCCAAGAGATGAGGAGGATTTGCAAACAAGTACAACCAAAGGGTTGGACATAAAGTCTCAGAGGTGAATGTTGGTTTTCGAGTTTACCAGTGAAACCCCATTGGTCAATTCAGAGGCTGTGATTTAGGAACAGAGAGCCACGGGTGGTGAACTGATACCTGGGTGAACGCCAGTCTGATAGGGGAGGGTTTCTGACTGTTGGAAGATTGGAAACACCAGCTGGATCACTGCTGTTGATTTGTCCAGGTTTATAAAAATAATATGGCAAGCAGCCACATGACAGGAAACAATCACAGAGTACCTTGGACCCCGGGTCCCCTTGAGATCCTGGTGGGCCTGGTGGTCCTTCATCTCCATCTCTTCCTGGACTTCCAGCTGATCCTTTAAACCCTGGAAAACCGGAGAAACCTGCTGCACCCTGAATTAAGACAAAAAGGCAAAAATAATATATGGGCAGTGGAGGATACAGTGACTTATTGTTCTTTAACATAAAGGACACATAAAAGTTTATTACATCACTTAAATATTATAAGACTTATTTGAAAATCTGATTAACTTTACAACCTTTTCTCCTTTCGCTCCTGGTTCACCATCACTGCCATTGGTCCCCCCTTCTCCTTTATCACCCTAAAATGTTACATTATGAGAAATACAAAAAAATCTATCTGTGTTCAGAGACAATATAAAAGTAGTATGTGTATATTTGTATATTCACCTTGCGCCCTGTGAGTCCGTTCAGTCCAGGTATGCCAGAGGTTCCAGGTAAACCTGTATCTCCCTGTTTTTAAACATATAATGTAGCTGAAATTTCTGTAGAATGAACTGTTTCCTTATTTAATTGAATATTTTTGATCTATCAATGAAGACAAATGAAGGCAAACCTTTTCTCCATCTAGACCAAGAGTCCCAACACGTCCAGGAAAACCTCTGAAACCCTGGAAATACAAGCAACACATTCGCTAACTCAGTAAAAAAAAAAGAAAAAACACCAACGTTGATGCCTGACCACCAGTGGACCAAGAGTGAGAAATATTAATTTCTCCACCTTCTCTCCTTTCTCTCCTTTTTCTCCTGGTAAGCCGGACTCTCCTGGATCCCCCTGTGAATGGACATATTAAGATACAATGAAGAAGAAACCAAACCAATCTCACTCTCAAACTTTTATTTTAAATACTTGTTAATGTATCCAAAATACTACAGCGTCACAATCCACAAAAATGTATGATGGCAACACAATGCTTGGCGATTGTGTTTGAGTGAAGCAAAGTTTACATCATTCGGTGGAAAACTATTTAACCTGTAACATGTAAATTTTTCTGTCCTTAACGTATTTTGTGTATAATATTTTAAGCGCTAACCATCTAATTTTATATCCTAGCCTTTATCAATCATAAGTGACAGTAAAGAAAAATTAGGATTTCAATTTAAAGCTATAAACAAAATGTGAAAGAGCACAATTAGGTTTGAAACAATTCACGAAATAAAACAAACATTGCTCAATGTTTGAGCCCATCTTGGTAAACTATGGATTAATGTAACTAATGCCTTTTCTTTCACAAACTCAAGTTGAATCAATTAATATTGAATAAATGAATGAATTAGAAGATACTGTGTTTCAGAGTACCTGGTTGCCCTTATGGCCGTGAAGTCCAACATCTCCTTTGTCTCCTTTGGCTCCATCCTTTCCATGCTCTCCATCGCGTCCCTGAAATCAAACCAAGCTGCAGTTGTGGTGTGTTGTCACCTCAAATTCAAGGCTCCAAACTAGATTTAAAAAAGACTAAATGTTTATCTGTTGCTTTACCATCCCTCCATTGAGCCCTGGCTCTCCCGGATCCCCCTGTGGATCATCATAACACTCTCACATAAAGTGTTGTCCAGCAGTTACACACATTTAAATAAAAGTTACAGAGTTTTTAGTTTACCTTCTGGCCAACTGGTCCTCGTGCTCCAAACCGTCCCATTGCACCCTTAGTGCCTGCATCACCCTTTATGCCCTGCAAATATTTAAAACACTCTGCCATTTTTTGATGAATAATGTCTATTTGGGTATACATTTTTAAAAGTATTAGGAAAGCTGATTTATTGTTTATGGTTTATTGACATATAATCAAAAAGATTTCTCCTTTTGTTTTTAAAACGTTTGAATAATATGTTACCTTAACTCCAGGAGGACCATCTTCCCCCTTCTCTCCTTTATCCCCATCAAAACCTGGGAAACCTCGCTCTCCCTGAAACAGAATGTCCCTACAATTATAGTTTTTGTTTTAATGGTAGCACTACTACCTCAACCATAATATTTTCATTTTAATTCATCTATTTTCCACTGGCAGGATTAAATGGAAGCTGAGGGAAAGGTGCAGAAGAAAAGAGAGAACCCATCACAGTTTAATTTAAGCATACTTCTATGACTTTAGCGCCACCAACAGGTCTAAGCTGTGGATGTTGTTTTCTAAGGTTCCAATTTTCTTTCAAGGTCTTTTAAAATTTTTTCTTTATTTTCATTAATTTTCTGTCCAGTCTGCGTATCTAACCATGACCACATATTGTGCAGTTTGTGGCTAAAAATTAAAATAATAATAATGGAATACATTTTTTTGTTCTGACACTTTCTTTTTAGTCTTCCACTTACTCACTATCTATTTCTATGTCTTTAATAAAATACGACACAGGACCAGAGAGACACATACATCAGCTGATCGTCGACTGTATGCCAAGTTTTCAGCTAATAGCTCTGTTTTATGTGTCAGACTGTATTATGTCTGATATTTTCACAGATTAAACTAAAAAATGGGAAAAAATTGTGTCTTTGTAACAGGATGATATAATAAGGAGCTTGACGATCAGATTTAAAATGAGTACTTTGCAAAGTTGTCTGTTATGTGTCAACACAATTGTTCATCCCTTGAGTTTAGGAGACTTTTCCTTTGAAAATGTTCAGGCACCAGACAGAAAATGATTGAGCTCATCCATATTTTATATATACTTGTTATACTCTGTGAATGCTTTTGAACGCCCTTCTACATTTGACTGGGATTTTTGTTACAGTATGGCTGAAAATGAACAATTACAAAATATGTTTCATGATTTAAACAGTTTTAAATTTATACTTAGACATTTATTGCTTCAGCTTTGCCATTAAGAGTGGTTTAGTTTTCTTCTTTTGATCTTTTGTGTGCTGATCTCGATGGACACTATTTATAAAAGGGGTACTTTTCTCTCACAATGATAAACAAGGAACTGAAAGCTCCTTGCAAATACATCAAAAAAACAATTTGCTCTGCAACAGGAAAAATGGCAACAAATTAAAGAGGATCTTACCGCCTCCCCTTTGGAACCCTTGAACCCACGAGGTCCTTGAATTTGAAGCACACTCCCCTGCATGATGGAATTAAATTTTCATTTCAAAACACATAAAAACAGAGGTGAATATCATCATATGTTTTATTGTTTTTGTTTTGTGTGCCACACAAAAGTTACCACTGTTGAAATTTGATCTGAAATAGTACAAATGGAGCACAATGTCTAATATTTAAATGCTTTGTCACCTCACCCTTTCTCCTCTGACTCCAGGTGAGCCACGATCTCCCTGTGGGAAAAAATGAATTAAAAGAAAATAAAACAAACTGTAAAGCCTACTACTCAATTTTTTATTTTTTATTTTTATCTCAGATGTCAGAAACAGTTACACAGTCTCTTGGCTTCATGCTGTTGCAGCAGTTCATAACAGTATGATCCTGTCTAATAAAGTCTATATTTCACAAGCTTTGAGCTCAACCTGACAGGGGTTTAGTGGTGTTTGACAGGAATAAGTGTCATGAACAAATTATTCAGTCAACACCACCTCCACTGTAACACTTCAGCAGAGATGCGACAAATACAGTATGAAAGCAAAACGAGTGACAGCTGACATCCGTCTAAAAACAGCCTGAACTTCAACCGACCCCTGAAAATGACCAAGAAATTGCTATGGTACATCAATTATGACATTATTTTGATCATTTTGAGCAAATTTGAGTCCACAAAAGTGAAGTGTTTATGGAGGAGAAAAAAAATGAAGTAAAAAAAATGAGGGTAGGTGAATTTATTTTGTGCCAAATTCAAGTAAAAATGTTGGTGTTTGTTATTTGTAGATTAGAATTTGTTTAGTTGCAGTAAAGGCTTTGCAGTAAAGAAAAAAAAAATCTTAAAAGTTTACAAATTCTTTAAATAGTTTTACTCAGTGGATTCAACTTCATTGACAAGAATAAGGTTTGGGTCTACTGCTAAAAATTCTACAGTCAGATTTTTTTAAGGTCCAAAATTATCTTTACAGTTAATTAACATCCAGTGTGGAGGGAAAGACATCAGAAAACAGCACTTACAGTTTAAAGCACAATGTTAGTTAGGTAAACTAAAACAACTGTTTAAAAACATTGCTTTAATAATGTTTCAAACATTAAATTTTATTCATAATTTTGAGGATGTTCAAGCAATTTCAAGTGGCTGCACTTTATAGTTTATCTGTTATGGTTTTTAATTTTGTATCTTTTTGCTCTCATTTTTTATGATTATGAATGTAATGGTGTCTTTAATGTCTAAATAGATCTCATTTCTACAGTTAATTACTGTTTCTGTAGTATTTCTTTTCACGTTGTTTAATATTGCTTGTTTTTCTCAGATTGTTACATTAATATTCTTAGGAAATCATCTAAAATATGACCTAAAATGTATTCTAAGATAAGAATGAAGTTTGTTTCTTGGAGCAAATAATGCTAACCTTTCCTGAGTTTACCTTTATAAAACACTCACTATGAAACCTTTGTAGGGCAAAGGAGATAAAGCTATTACATGCATGTTGTCAAGCAAAATATGGTTTGACAAGTTGTATGAAATGCCAACTCACCTTTTCCCCTTTGCCGCCATGTATACCTTTTGGACCCTTGTTAAAAAAATGGAAAAGTAAAAATCTAACTTCCTTACATGAAATGTTTTAATCAACTGTAAAGCTGTGAAAAGTTGCTCACAATAAGACCAGGAGTTCCTTTAACACCTGGGGTGCCTTTTTCACCCTGAAAAAGAAAAATGTTCTGCCTTATTACGTTTCCTACAAAATAAAATAACTTGAAAGTTAAACTGCTGTAGTTTAACTCAAAATGATACAAACTGAACTCACCCGTCTCCCTGGGGGTCCAGGCACCCCCCTGGCACCAGGTTGACCTGGAATACTGTCACCCTAAAAAAAAGTTTGGCAAATTAAAAAGTGTTTTTGTTTGTTAGGTACATTTTTATTTCTTGAAGTACTAAAAGAAAAATGTAATAGAAAAATGATGATGACAAGCAATGAAAACAACAGTGTGATGTTGTCAGCAGGACAAGAAGAAGTGTGAAAGAAATCTGAAAACAAACTAATCTCATTACCTTTTCTCCTTTTACTCCAGGTACTCCAGGAAAACCCTTTAAAGAAAACATGGTTAACTGTAGATTTTGTCAGCAATAAATCAAATTTAATTATGTAATTAAAGTAAAACAGTCTCAAAGTGTTGTCTTTATATTAGGGTAGAAACTCCACAGAATATTGGTAAATTAAAAGACAAATATAGTAAAGTTAATTCATACATCAGGTCCTGGTGGACCTCGAGGTCCCGAAGCTCCTGGTGATCCATTTTTCCCCTTTTTACCCCGTTCACCCTACATCAATACAACATTCATTTTTTACTATTTGTATTTATGTTTCTGCATGTTTTTCCTACTTTTACAGATATGCAGCACCATATTACTTACATTATTGTACATATTACTTCATATAAAAGATCACTCAAGGGCCTATTGAAGATTATGTATGAAGTTTTACCTCTCTACCCAGTTCTCCAGGGTCTCCTGGGGGACCCCTGAGTCCTGGGGAGCCCTGGATGCCCACATTACCATGAATACCCTGGATGCCCTGCGCTCCTGGAGGACCAGGTTCACCTGGCTCACCCTGAGATAGCAAAAGAAAGATTTGGAGAGAAACGGAATGTTTGAAAGACACACACGATACAGACCACTTGTCCCATGTAAAGTCATTATTCAGCCTCTTTATTACATTTGAATAATTGCTTTTAATTGAAGTCATTTTTGGTTTTATCAAATTAAAAGCTCAAATGCAACTTTAAATGAGAGAGTGAATCACTGGGCCAATTAAATCCCCTAAATTAAACTGTGATGAGAAACAAATTCAATCAGAGTGAATGTTATACAAGACTGCGGGAATTCATAGATTTTCTAGGACCTTCCAAGTCAGCTGTCTCTTGTTTGAAATTTATTATTTTTTTTACCATTTTAAATAAAGAAACAGGAAAGTTTCACCTTCTGTCCTGGAGGACCAGCCTGGCCCTCTGGACCTCTGTGGCCAATACCTGGCTCCCCCTAAAAACACAAAGCAGCCAGGTGAACACATTGATAGTAACTTTTTTTAAATTACAGCCCCATAATCAGTTTTTACCTTTTGTCCCTTTTCACCAATTTCACCCTGAAACGAGTATAAAAACAGAACATAGTTAGAGAAATAAAGTGCACCATGACATGACTTTTTCCAGTGCCCAAATAAGCAAACTCAGAGGAATTTGAAAGAAAAAAACAGGACTTGTCAGCATGTTTAACAAGGGGAATTATTAATGTTGGCTTTAATCTACTGTCTCACAGTCATACAGAAATAGAGCAGAGAGGACATCAAAGGCCTGGATTCAAATGGTGTTGCTGACAGGCGAGACGAGAGAGAACCTCTGATGTCATTTACTGATGCTCTGTGGATAGGCAGCAACAGCCATGATATTTTTATGAACTGGTGGCACATTTCATGTAGCGACTGCCATTCTCGCTTTGTGCTCCATGATGATGACCGTACTGCTTTCATTGTCTTAATGTGTTCATGACTAAGTAAATAATACGTGAATAAGTTTATATTTATTTAGGTTACAAATCCAATCTTCATTCATTCTTATCTAACCTTTTGAACAATTTGGGTAGTGACACTATTTGAGAAAAGACAAAATGTTGACATTTTGGCTGATTATTTTTTGTCTGGAGTCAAATATCTGAACAACCCCATTTACTGACATTTTTTAACTTAAATGTAATGTTACTACATTCATGATGATAGCCAAAAAGTCATAGTGATGGAACCATACTCTGCATTATTCTGTACACACTTACTCTACGAAGATGCTAGCTTTCACATTTTTCTTTGCTAAAATAAAGTGAGTCTAGCACTATCATTGGGCCTTTTTATGTGTTCAGTACATCAGGTTACTGTCTGAGTATTGGCTAAACTACTGGTACTGTAATCCACATGTTCATTTGAAACAAGTAATGTAATTATTTTAGCATGCTAACATTTTTAGTTTAGCATGCTAACATACTTAAAAAAATTCTTATGCAAGTGCAGAATCATAAATTAATGTAATGTGACTTTAGCTTTTATCTAAAGGTTATAATAACCACTATCAAGACTACTGGTGATTTAAGATGAGGAACAGTTTTGTTTTGTGTTTAAATTACATAAGTTCATAAAGAGTACACTTTAATCTCACAGATCATTCTTATTCACAATTTGAACTGGTGGTGTTCTTAGACTTTCATGCAGGCTATAAGTTGTTTTGAATTGTTTTTTGTTTTTCAAATCAGTATTCACCTTTTGTCCTGGTTTTCCATTTTCACCTGGATGCCCCTGTTGCACAGAAAATGTGTATTAACAGCATTTTACGAGTAAAATTAACATTTAAAACTTTTATTTTAAACATGATAAACAGTATTTGAAACAAGATGTACACTGCGTACACACATTTTGGGCAGTTTTTAATTTACTATTATCAGCATGCAGAGTTTACAACTCCAAACACAACAGTCTTGAATGTTTTTTAGATTTAAGCATATTCAGGTAATGTTCATACGTATAATGAGAAAAAAATATTAGTGCCTAAGTAATTTATGAATAAGATGTATTTATTAGACACTCTATGTCTGGTAATTGAGCAACAAAAAAAAAGATGTAACTGATCAAATGTTTTGCTGCGAAAGCCTGAAGGTTAATTTTTCAAGTGTTTCATAATGAAATTAAATGATTGACTCTTGACAGAGTAGCACATCTTTGGTTTGGTCATTAAGGGGAAACCTATGTAGTCCATTTTGCTGGAAGATACTTTGGTGCAGGAAAGGCCCCCAAAATTTGATCTTTTTGTAAGACTTTGCTCCATGAGATTTTCCTTCTTTGTCAGGCAGCAAAGGCCTCAAAGATGACCTGGTGATCTGGTCTTTTCCCTCATCTGAAATTAATGCAAGTTGGGAAAAAGCAGTCCTGGCTCAATTTTGATTAGTTAAACGTAAGGTTTTAGTTGAAATAATCTGAATTGGCTGAGAGAGCAAATATAATTAGTGAAAGTAATTTGCATGGAAACTGAGAAGAAGTGTAAAAAGATGAAGTGGCTTACTTTGCATCCTTACCTTCAGAAAGAAATACTCTGGAGGATATGGATAGGGCTGTCCAGTTTCTTCACTGTACCCTCCCTCCTTCCCCCTCTCCATTTCCTCTCTCCTCCTCTCCCATTCCTCCCTCTCAAAGTCTCTTTCTATCTCTTCCTCTGTCTTCTCCTCCTCTACGTCTTTCTCAATTTCCATTTCTTCTCTCTCCATCTCCACTTCGACCTCCTTCTCCAGTTCCTCTCTTTCTCTCTCCATTTCCAACCTTTCTCTCTCTCTCTTCCTCTCCAACTCTTCCTCCTCCCCTTCTCTTTCACCATCTATATCTTCCTCAATCTCCCAGTCATAGTCTCCACTCCTCTCCTCCTCCTCCTCCACCACATGAACTGGATCAAGGTCTGTTTCTGAAAATCCACCTGGCACTACATCTTCTTTCTCTTGTTCCATTTCCCACTCCTGCTCCTCTCCTCCTGCAGGTGCATCTGTTTGAGTCTCTGTTTTTGCATCAGTAGATATCAGTCTTCTTTCTTTTTCATTCCACTTCCTCTTTGCATGAATTTGAAGGTTGGGAATTTTTTGCTCTGTGTGCTGCATAAAAAAGTTTTATGACACAAACCAATGTATGTGTGAGTAATCATAATTCAGAAGTGTGCTAGATTTTTGTTTTGTTGATCATAAACTTACACTCCAGCTGTCGTAACCTCGAGCTCCAGAGGACAGATACTGGAATTAAAATAAGTGCAAATTCTCATACATGCTGCACAGTGACCATAAAATTGCTTTTTCATGTTCTCCAAGTATAAATATTTAAAGAGAATCTAAATCTAGTAAAAAATATTTACTTCATGTGTCTTTCTAAATTGATTTCTTCCACCTGGGGCACCTGGCATAAACACCTAAAATATAAAACTTATAAAGTCAGCAAATGTTATAGTTCATTCATTAATTGTCATTCATTCTTAACCACTCTTGTACAAAATCAAGTGAAACCTACCGTGGAGTCAAGCCAGGATGTGTCTCTTTTTACCCTGATTTGAGGTCGAGGTACCTGTAAAGTTCCCCGAAAAGCTTTATAAGCAAGTTTAGCACAGCAGTCATCATAAATTTAAGTTGTTCCGTTGTTTTTTGAGTTAATGTGCATAATAAAAATAATAAAAAAACATAAACAAAAAAACACATGAAAGGAAGACGCAGAGTTGCTTTGGAAATTATTTGAACATTTTACTTAAGCATACATGCACACAGAGGTTGAACACAGACAA
>JAOXNZ010000074.1:11103577-11114162 GCA_028566095.1 Kryptolebias brasiliensis
GGCTCCAGATTTCTAATTAAGCACTGTGTTAGCTGCTGGTTGTTCAGTTCCTCATTAAGTGTTCAGTTTCACACATAACACTTAACTTATGCCTTTGAGTGACAATTACTGGAATTATTAGGTGATTGGTGAAAAAATTATTGTAGTGTTAATTGATTTTCCTAAATTGTAAACTAAACTTTTAACTTTTATGGACATTTCAGAATTACATTTGGAGAATCAGGACATATCACCTGCTGCTCTGGTGTAAAATCAACGTCTGAGGCTTGTTTTCCCATGCTGCTTTTTTATTCGCTTCTTATTTGCTTTTGTCTGGTGTTAATGCAAAAGTTGACAGACTGACAGCATGAGTTGGGTGTCATGCAGGTTTAATGCTCATATCAGTTTCTGTTTAATGCTGTCAATGTTGCCATATTTGTCTGGTTCACACCAGGAGTAGGGGGAGTCTTTCTGTGGCTCGAGGCTAATGCAGTTCTGATCCACATTCGTAAACCATAGAAGCTGGCAGAGTGCCCACTGTTGCCAATTATAAAAGGTCTGTTTTGTGCCAAACCTTTTAGCAAAACAAACATATGTAGAGTTGAAGATCTGAGATGCTTGAACACAACATATGCCACAGTGTGTTGAAACACAAGCAGATCAAAAACCCATGCTGAGACAGACGTGCATCCTTACAGTTGGGATGTACTTCCTTCTTACAAAAAAATGGTATAAGTCAGGCTGAGATATGAGCTGTCATGGCAACAGAGGAAAAACAGCGACTGCAGCATCATGGCTGGTTTGTTGGGATAAACCGCAGCAGGGCAGTGTATTGAGATGCAGCAAGCGGCTGAGTCAAAGGAATTAGTCCTGGGTGTGTGTCCAATTACCACTCTGAAGCTCAGAAAGGATGTAAACATACTAAACAAAACTAACTCTTTACACTGCAATTAAGAGGACATTGTCAAAGTAAAGCCAAGGCTCTACGAAAAGAGAGCACAAAAAGCTTAGATGTAGAAGTTGAGTGCAATAAAGCCACAACAAACAGTTCGAATTGTGAATTTGATTTCACATAAACAAAAGTATTGATTTCATGATTGAGAACTAAAGACAATATCAGAACAACTAGTTGAATATATATTTTATATAGGTATAGAAAGGCCATCAAGATAACTAAAATTTAGAGCATAACAAAAGTTGCTGCAAAATAAGAACTATTCTTTGCATGGTAATAATTCTCATGCATTAAAAAACAACAACTTTTATTCTTGTTTGTATAAGATTTTAGAATGCATAAGCTCCCAAAGATGGCAGCTGTGCACACTTCAATTTTCTGCTTAATAAAATCTGCTTCCAGGCATAATATTTTGAGACTGACTGTCCAACTAAACCATTTCTGCAGATCAGTCACAACTCCACAACAAAAGAAGCAGCCCATCTCTGCAGGACAACAGTAAAAACTGCTCCAAAGGACATAAAAAAAATCCTGAGGCGTTCAAACTCTCCTGACAGGAATCTGATAGGAACTGAGGGCATCTGTGGAGGGCAAGCACATTCCAAAGAGACATCTCACATTTTGCAGCATCCAAACAGTCTATCACTAACGTCCTGATTCCCCCAAATGTTCTTTGTTCATGAAGTGACTGGTTAGAGATGTTTTTGTGGCAAAAAACGGATTTACACTATATTAGGAGGGAGGTTATAATGTTATGACTGATCTGTGTATAATTATGTTTTTCTCAATCTATTAAAAAAAGAATACTCTGCTGCGTATGTGTGTCTGTGAACAGCTTTCTTCATTTAAATAATTTTAGCCTGTCTGCCACCCATTAGAGTCACACTGGCTTCTCTTGTTTGGCAGCTCAGACATTTGGCTGCAAAGCACAAACATCAGGGTTTAAGCTACAGACTTGTAAAAATGATACTATTTGTTGGAAAAAGTGAATTTTGACTGATTTCTTTAAAATAAACATGACTTATTTGACAAAGTTTGAGAGAAAAGCAATTGACATTGATGAGGCCCAAACATGAACGCTTAAAACATTCAACATTGTTGCAGCTGATTCAGCAAATAATGAATGAAAATTTCTGTGACGAGCACAGAAAAAGTAAAATGAGGTATTATATTTGTGCCAATAAGTAAATCAAATAACGTTTTTGTATAATTTTAAGTTTGTTGTCTTTTATCTACACTTCATCAAAATATGTTTTTAATCAGATTGACTGACTTGTCTAAGACTATTAAAGAGCATGGTGGGACACAGTAGTAACATTTAGTGAGCAAGAAAAAAAACAACTTACCTTACAGAGAGGAAACTGTTCATCCATTAAGTCTTCATAATAAGATAGTCAGACTAAAGTTGTCACAAATGGTGGGTGGTGGAAGTGTAGGCCCCAGTTGCAGTTCAAGACCAGAGAAAGAGGCAGGGAAGTAGAAGAAAACAGGTTCTTTCATTTTTAACCATGAAACTGAACATAAATCCAAGAACATTAGTTAAAAAAACAAAGACTGCTGGTGCTGACAAATGAGGATCTGGGAGAAGGTAAAAAAAAAATCTGAGAATTATATACTGTACACTTTTCATTGAAGCAGATAATGACTAAATACAGTGCAGGTGTGTTGATTGGAACTGAAAACAGGTGTGAGGGAAACGGGAAGCAAGTTAAACCAAAAAGCTCAACAAACATCCTACAAAATAAAACACAAAACAGATTTAAACATGAAAACAGAATTCAAAACCAGATTACACAATTAAAAAAGCATAATCAGGAACAATATTCTGTGGCAGAAGTGAGATTTTAATACAATTCATTTGCATGAGTTACATAAAAATCAGAGTATATCTTATATTATTGGTTTTTTTTCTGAAGGGAGCTGACCTGTCTTTAGAGCTAACTACAAGTGGCTGTTTAAACTGCAGCAGCCTGACTACTAGTAGTGAAAGTATGTTGAACTGTTAAGCTTTTCTGTCTGTATTGTTTGTTTAGATAGTTCTAATAGGATTTCTTAGTAATTAGACCAACAGAAAATAACCCAAATTCCTAATCTGTTTTTTACACAAGCTTTCAGCATGTGTTTTTCAGTCTACATTAATAAGCAAGACATTAGATTGTATTCACATGCTACTGGCTTTAGCTTTACTCAGGGCACAAGCTTATATCCAAGGATTGTGTGTTTGCTGTATAAATATACATGGAGTTTCTCCATTAGCCAGGCAGTGAACTCAGTGGAATGTGTCTTCCTATGTTGTACAATACTGCACAGCAGCTGATAATGTACACACATACACACACACACAAGCAGAGACAAGTCTGCTGAGAGCAGGTCACTGGAGCTCTGCAGCAGTAGTCAATGGAACGGAAAATGGCTGGGGGGCGAACTGTGACTATGAAAGCTGCTGCTTGACGCGCATAATACTCAAATAGCCATGTAAAAATTCACAAACTAAGTTTTTTTTTTTCATAAAAACACAACAGCCAAGCAGAGATGGGGTTGACAAAATGTGGTTCAACAACATAGAAACCTGAGAGGAACACACTACCGAGCATTACCTATGTCTTTGTCATTTTCATCAACTGCAGGTAGATTAAATGTTAATCAAATAAAAAAAATGTCTGTGTTTTACAAAAACAAAACATAACTAAATCAAATTAGCTCACTAGACTCTACAAATCTTACTAGCAGGCAGTAAATAGATCACAATATTCATTAACAATTGAAGCATATGGCATGGCAAGGTGAAATATTTCAAAGGCAGGGACACCGGGGAGGTTTTACAACCATCACATAACCTTTGTCTATATAATCCACCTCTGCTGTAATCGCACCTTTGACTCCTCTCCCCCATTGTGTGCGCCCTTTGAAATGTCCATCTTTGGTCTAATTTAATATGTATGACACAGCTGGGGGCACAAGGACAGCAATATGTTGGATAGTCATATGAAGTGGAAATATTCAGAAGATCACAGAAAGTGGACTTTGGATACATAAAATAAAGACTTTGGAAATGGAAAGACAATCATTATGAGATACAGTAGTAGATGATGAACCAATATGAGATTTTAGAAAGAGATAAAGAGTGACGGAGGAAAATAAAATGAATGAGCAATAGTCTGGATTTTAAAGAATGACTGAGGACCTACTATGAAACAAAAGAGAGTAGGAAACAGGAATGAAGTGATAAGATCATAGAGGAACGGAGAAAGAGAAGTAGACTGAGGGGAATAACATCTGGTCAAAGATAGAGACACATGGAGGAACAAAGCGAAAGGGGTAGACAGAAAGAAAGGACAAGAAGTGGAGATGGGTAGTTATGAGCGGATAAAAGGTTTATGGTATCTGTTGTTGTCATCCTTTGAGGAGCCGACGTCAAAGCAAAGGTCAAAAGTGTCATCAGAGGCCAAAGACACATTCACACATCCACATATTTCTCTCTTTCACACGCACACACACTGTCTGTAAAACCTCAAACCGCTAAGACAGAAATCCAGAAACACAATTACATCATCTCAGCTGGATCCCTGCTTCCCTCAGGCAGCCATTCCTCAGCTCCCAGGTGAGGTCAGCCCATCCTGGAGGGGGCAGTATTGTTCCAGTAAGATTGTTTGTCTGGACATGTTCACCCCCTACAGAGATTTCCCTCCATTTGACACACAGCCTGAGGACAGTGGACCAGTTAGAAGAGGTGAAAAGCTAATCCAATTTGTGAGTGCATGTGCGTTTTCCTCTCTTTCCAGTTGAGTTCTGTTTCTGATGACATTTTAGACATCATTGCTTTGCTGGAATGTCATCTCATATATCTGCAGGTTGTCAAACAATAGTGACAATTAAATTTGAAAAAAATAATTAGTGAAAGTTTGTTTTCACTCTGACCCTGCATGACTTTCCAGAAAAGTAATGTCTGATGGGGCCAGATACTGGTAGTAAAATAAACATATTAACAAATCAGGTGAATATGGTTTTAGATTTGTTACTACATATGTATAATAACGTTCAGGTCTATTGCTGGGGCACTCCTGGTCAAAATATGTTAAACACATAAGTAAAAAAACATGATCCAACTTCCAAATTATGAAACCATTTTTCCAACAACAGATAAAAGTTTCTTGAAATGCAATCGCAAAACGTGTGATTCCTCTTTAAGGTTAACAAACAGAAAAAAGTTATCTTATATATAAAATGCAACTTTTCTTATTGCATGCATTTATGGTTTATTGCAATGATGCTTTTAGATTTATTAAATTTGCATTTCAAGGCTTTTTTTGCACAATGTTCCTTCCGACATTCTATCTAAATCTGTGCAAAAAATACACTGGTGTTGCATAGTCTCACAAACACAGGAAATGCTACATTTTAACATCACATTCTTGAGATCAGATCAATAATAACTCACTTAAGTAATAACACAAGTTCTTAAACTTTTGAATACTGCTGTACTCAGCATTAATACCATTTTGTGGACAGACTCTGTGGAATATTTCAACCATCTGGAGTTTTATCATTAGATGAATGGATGGATAAAAAGAAATGAAGAGATCTTACTGCTAAGCAGAACTTCCAACATCAATTTGTGAAAGGAAATAAAGTTTAGAAACAAGAAGAGTTTAAAAACAAACACTTGCACTTTGAATGTTATGTAAATGCTTGTGTACCTACTGTTTACACTTTGTCGCTGCACTCAGCAGAAAACCTTTGCAACATTTAAAAGCTTTAAATAGGGTGACAGCAATGAAGAGATGACAACCTTTCAGAATATCATTACTTAATTCAACACTGCATTTCTTTCAAGCTGCAGTTCAATGATAACTAATATTTTTGTGACAGGTTGGGGGTGGCAACATTGAACTTTGAGCACAGCAATGAAATGTCATCTTTTAATTTGATGCAGCATATTTTTCAAGTTGAACATTTATAAACTACATCTTGTTACAGTAATCAAACCTCTTCTTGCAGTTTTACCTCACCTTAGCTTATTTTACCTTACTTTACCTTATCTTGCCTACATGATATAAAGAGTGCAAACAAGAAACTACAGTGAAATCATCACACTATACTTTATCAGTTTAATAAATTGGGACAATTTTTGCCTTTTGATTTCAAAAGGTTTTTACTTCTCCAAATTTTATCTCCAGGATGATTTTAAAGAAAAAGTACAGTCAGTAATCAGTTGCTTTAGCTTAGAAACATTATAGTTGTAGCTTTAATCTGGAAAAACACTCCTCTTTTGCACAATTTTACAACCCTCAGTTTCTCTCCTTGACTCCTTTCCTCATATTTTATTCACATCAAAACCATATGATTTACCAAATGTGTTTGTACCCATCTATATGAGGAAAAATGACCAACTGCAGCATAAATGAACTGTAAACTGAAGACCCATGTGCACCTAAAGTCTGCACATTGTATTGATTATTGCAATTACACACTATTACAGTTCTATTATCTGCACTGACTGTCTTTAATTACACTAGAGCTAAAGGAAGAGTGAAGGTGGGGAGGAGAGGCAGTGAAAGTGAGAGAAACACAGCATATAGACAGACAGATGAAGTGAGACGCTGCACCCAACTAATTAAAACTGAAACTTTTTGTTTCAACGAGTTGACAGGGAATGAATTTGGCAGGGAATTAATCTGTCTGCAGGGAACACAATGACGAGTAACACACACACACACATATGCGTGCACACACACGTACAGGGAGGAGGACTGCAGAATGTCGTTGTCATGGTTACTGAATGTGGCGGCACATCATGCGACAGAGTTAATGCAGAGGTGTGTGCTTCATTTAAGCTTTCATTATATCACTAGGCTGACCTCCCAACATCCTCCACATGAGCTCACAGAGAGGAAACGCTTGTGCAGATAAATCCTGTGTTCCTGTATAAACAGTGAGTCTTTCTCATTTCTAACAACTTCTTGTGCGCAGCTCCTGAGGTGAAGCAATTGCTCATGTAAAGAGACATGACACAGTAAAGGAAAATAACACTGAAGGAAATTCCTGAAGACTGTTTTTTGTATAGTTATACATTATGTAAAGTAACCTTCAATTAGTCTTACACAAGTAACTATTAGGGTTAATGTACAATTAGTCAGCAAAGCTTTAAGAAGTGTTTGAAATCTTTATTTTGGTAAAAGTGACATATAACTTATATATAACATAATAGTTAAAAGATTGTGTAAAATTTAAAAAGAAACTAACAATTAAAAACAGAATGCATTTAAATGAAGCATGTACAAAGACAACATGCCAAGTCTTTTAAAATATTTGTTCATTTTTAAATTTTATACCAACCAGATGTTTTAAAAAGGGGCAGCAGGTGTGTCTCATCAGTTTTCCCTTTCGTGATTAGGCTGTTAAGTCTGGATTTTGTTTGCATCACCTGACATTTGCGAATGCAGCAAGAAACCGTGCTCCTTAACAATGGTTTTCAGATTTGTTCCTGAGCCATTGTAGTGATTTTCACCACAAGACTGCTTCTGTTTTTAATACATTGATGTTTGAGGGCCCAAAAATCATCTGTTTTTTAGCATTACCATGTGCATACACATACATTTTTGGATGTACTTTTCTTTTGTGGATTGTGAAAAACAAAGTATTCTAATAAAAAGAAATAAGGGGAACCAATGTTGTTATGACCATTGAGTTCAAATACAAAGAAAATTCTCCGTAGGAAAGATGTGTACTTTTCAGCTTGAAATGTTTGTTGTTTTTTATTCCTCCTATTGTTCACACAGTGAAGGTAAGTTATCATGTCAACAGCTGCACATGTAACATAACATTTTACTTTCACAGACTATTTTTAAAGTCCATTTTAGCCCTATAAAATTCCTTTATTTCCTCTGGTTTGTTCACAAGGTATTTTAAAGGAAAGCCCTCAATTAGGAAAACTACACGACTGCAACCCTACATCTAGTAACAAATCACCTCTATAAACATGCTGCAGAAGCTCATAAGACTCAGTGTGGTCACCTGAACTAAAGACAAGTTAAGCTCTGAATAAGTCTACGTTTGACTTTAGATCTGTATCTGTAACAAAATACCAGTTTTGGCCTGTCATTTATATTTTAGATTACTTCCTAAAGACAAACAAATCGAATCAGTTTTCCGAAGTAGAGATGGTACTTTATCCACTAAAGTATAAGTAGCACAATACTAAGGAGGACAGTTTAGCTTAAACTGGTATAGTACAGCACAATAGACTTGGAATAGTGCAACACAGTAAGAAATAAACCTCTAAGTTTTGCAGAGACATGTCTATCCTGCTGATCCTCACAGAAGATAACTTTTCATGACCCAAGTGCAGCCCCAGAGCCAAAATTGAAATCCGCTGTGTTAGTCAAACTGATGTACTGCTGCTTCCAATTATTTCTTACAATTCAATTTAGCTTCTTCTTACCATTTCCTTCTGGAATGAAAATATAGATTAATTCTCATTCCTTTCAATGCTTGAGTCTGACAAATATCATAAAAGATGCATTTTGAGTTCTTCAGCTTTGTGAAAATTGATAACGTGCTGCTGCATATCTGCCGGAATAGGTTGCTTCTCCATGCATAAAACTCAGATGAAAAGTCTGTTTTTGCTGAAACTGTGTTCTGTTTTCTAGAGAGCGAAAGATGTGAGTTTTGAGGACTTATGTTGAGAGTTTGTGACATGCTTATTTTTCTTATCTGGTAGTGTAAGGAGGGAGGATGTGTGAATGAATTGATAGTTTAGTACAAAGAACAGACTATGTTTGATTTAATTAGTGTTACATAGGATTCTGATGGACAAAACCAAAAGAGATAAATATAAAACAACTGCTACTACTACACATATTGTATGCTTACTAGATATTATGTTCTGAAAAAAGGCAAGGATAAAACTAGAAAACAAAAAAGACAAAAAGACTCCGTCATCTCATTTTATTCTTTGAACAGGCTTGAATATGTACCTATCAAATGTAATGTAATGTAATGCACAGGAAGACAACATGCTACTCTATGATAAGCTGGAGTGAGGTGCAGACTGCAGTGTAAGTAGGTTAGACCCCAGGAGCCCTAAAGACACAGCCTGGCTTCAAACTTCCAAAGAATTATGACGGGGTTGCAACATCTGCTGCCTCCGAGGAAGACAGACAGTGATGAATGGCCAGGTGTGGTTTGTGTGTGTGTGTGTATGTGTAGTGAGCTGCTTACACACTTACAGTCCAGGAAACAAAGGACACAAACTGTGTGTGTAAACCCACATGCACCTACAAGCAGACTGGCTGAGGGATCAGTTTAATAAGCAATGCATACATCTGTGGCAGATGACAATTTCTGTTAGCTGAAGAGCGCTAATTAACTTTATACCAAATTCAAAAATGTGCCACAGCACAAATAGGCATAGCTGTGTGGAGCATTTAAACTGTCAAAAACACAATAACTTGTTTGAGATGTTTAATACCTGTCAACCACTTCCATATGAATGCATTTCCAGTTGAATGAATAATCCCCGTGGAGGAGATAAAGATTAATGATGTATTTATCATTCAATGACAAGAGCTTCATGCTGCACATAGAAGATCAGTATCTGGGCTGCAGCAGCAAAGCAGAGCTGATGAGATCACTGAACAGCAGAAAATACAATAGCACTTCACTGTCAGAAAAATAATTGCTCCACTAAAGAAACATGACACACACCTCATACTATTCTTTTCTAGTACGTTCGGTCATAAATGTGTTTGTTAGAATGTAAAAAGGCAATAAGAGCTATTTTTTAAGACACTATCCTATTTATCATGACACTTTGTGTGCCTGAATTATACCTTATAGCTATTATTCCCACAATTATCTAAAAATGAACTGCACAACTTTGCCAGTAATTAGGATGTAGCTACTTTATATTATGGTAATAAATATAATCACTCATCATGCATCACAGCCAAATATCTAGACATGTTACAGCATGAGTAATAGATAAGAGAAACGGGCAAGTTCTGACAGTTAAATCTGACCTCAAGTGTTTGACTTGGATGTATTAAATCACAGCTTCTGTATGTTGTGGTAAAATGACAACAAATTTGGTTGTGTGGTTGACTCCTGGCTGTCACATTTATAGAAGTCTAGCAAAAGTTTAATATTTTTTATATTACTTATGTATTTATTTACATTTTTCAGTTAGGAGAACTTTTAATATTTTCAGAATTGGTTTAAGTACCTCCTTAAGTCTTCTTAAAAACTATTCTTTAATGTTTGCACTTCCTGACTCTTCATCTTCCAGGTTTGGACTGAGTGTAGGAGATTGAGTCGGACTGGAGGTTGCAGGGGTTTTGCGCCCAGTGGAGATTGGTGGAAGGATGATCTTAGCTTCGGATCCTGGCCGACTGTCAGAAGAGGGAGACCCAACTGCAGGAAGTTCATTAGTTCCTGGGTGTGGATAGTTTAATATTATGTCTGATGCCGTGTGGTCTGAAATGAAAATATTTAACTTAATACCTGCATAGATATGGAAACTCATAAAAACTCTAGAACTTAATGCATTCAGTTTTTTTTTCATGTACAGTTCTGGTAACATGCGCTGAAGAGTGTCTTAAATCTAAAAGGATCTAAATTCAAACATTTTAATGTTTTTTTATTTTACTTGTA
>JAOXNZ010000074.1:11120161-11131987 GCA_028566095.1 Kryptolebias brasiliensis
CCTTTAAAATACAGCTTTTCTAAAAAAAAAAAAAAAAACCTCAATGTATAATATGGGCAAGTGTTAATATCTATGACTGATTTATGACACTGAGAACACAAAACTATTTTGAGTCAATAAACCAAAAAGAAATGAGAAGTTAATTTTCTTCTTGGGGCTTGTGACACAAAGATAGATTTAAACCCAACTCACCATGTAAATCATATTCTGAAAGTCATCTTCACTGACAAAATGGTAATCAATTCCATTCTCTTCTCCAAAGTATGGCTCCCGTGTGGTGTGACAGATGCTGAGGAAATGGACACACATATGGAAGTCAGAGAAACGATTGAGAGTCTAATATCAATGTTGTCACAATAATAAAATATTTTTTTATTTAGCATTTGTCTTAATAAAGTTACACAGTTCTTTACAAGAAAAGATAATGCAAGTTTGCTCTGTGGAATAATTACTACAACAACAAATGTCTGAAAAAAATATGAGACACTGCTAAAGAATATAAAGAGGAAAGAAATTAATGTTTAGTTTTGAAGGCAGATAAAGATTTGAAGCGCCTAAGTTCCCAGAGACTGCCTGTTACATCAAACTCATTTGATCTACAGATGGTATAATTCGACATATGGTAACAATGAAAGAGGGCCATTAAAGGGTACAAACCGAGCCATTTAAAACTGTTCCAGAAAGTCAAACCAACTACCAGGTGAGACCCTTTACATGCATTTTAACCACACATTTGAAAGAAATGTTATTCATTTATTTTCAGGTGAGGCTAATATTTCAAATATGAAAAGAAAAAAGCCATAAACAAGCAAAATAGAATTGGGACAAAACTCCCGACCTAATCAGTCTAACTAAAGTCTCATATACAAAGATCAAATAAAAAAAACAAGCAATTTAAGTTCTCACAAACCGATCATTTTAGGCCAGTTTGAACAAGATTAAAGAACACTAATTTTGCACACACATTGGATTTGATATTGTCTAAAGAACTTAAAGTGTTGCTAATTACAAAGCATTTAAGCCTAAAAAGAGCATAGCAATAATATCAACATCTACATAAAGTTCACATTAAGTACCTTAGAAAATGCCAATGATTTTAATTGACTGATTTATAGACATTATTTTGTGATTTAAATGATATCAGAGGACTTGAACTATTACTGTAGTTACCACCCCGGAAGGGTCTCTGTGTGAAACTGACCCATAACCCAAGTATTCACTGAACTCTTGACACAATCTGTGAACCAGCTCTTTTTTCCCACAGCCTTCAGGACCCGACAGAACCAACACAGGGTAGGGAGAGTCTGCAGTGGGCGGTGTACTGCATACAAAGAGAGGGAGATGAACACAGACAGGATTTCATTAACTTCTATTTGCATGTACATACCTAACTCCAGAACCAGTTATCTTTCTTTTTAAAGAAAAGTGTGTAAGGCACCATGATGCAAGAGTTTAAACCTCATTGTTCTTAAAAGCAATTCCAACAGTCAATATAAACAGGCGCCTAGTGGGCAATATGGGTGCGCTTTTTCTAGTGAGTGCAGAGGAGAATAGTAAATTGACTGTAGCTGCAGCTTTTATTTGCTGATGATGAATGTTCTCAAAAAGAAAAAGTGCTTATACAGGAACAATTTTTTCTTCTTTTAGAAAGTAGAGTAGATAACGCAAGCGGCACACAGACAAACTGCTGCTCAAGTCTGAAAATAACTCTTTGGGTATTTTATTTTACTGGATGATTATTACCCCCATCATATTTTATCATACCACCAACAGTGGGCTCTCTAAATAATGCTTAGTGCTTTTCATCCAGTACGCATTTTATTTCTCAGAAAAAACAAACACTAAAGTAAATCAGCAGTTAATATATTCAGGAATTGTACAACAAAACAGTAACTGTTTGTACAAACCTATCATATAGAACCTGGGGCTGCATTAGCTGATGCACTAGCTGGGTCATGTGATCCCTGGCTGCCACAAGATCCAGTGGAGGGTCATACTTGTTTACTGATGTCACCTAGAATTCAAGATTATCTAGTGTTACATGAGCAGTCATCCCATAAAGAGAATATATAAAAAAACACACACCTTTTCTTCAGCACTGACTTTCATCTGGTCCAGGACAGTCAGATGTTGAAGGCCAAAGATGACTGCCAGCCTATACTCAGGCTCCTCCTTCCAGTTTCAGTTAGCATATGTGACAAAAGATATAACTCAACAAATGGCATATTTTATCTACTTTCTCATGGTTTAGAATTGTTGTCAGTATAGATTATGGCTACCTGCACAGGGTTTTCCTGTAGATTGAGGTCCTCCAGCAGTAAAAGATTGTGAATGAACTTCAGTTCTTGAATTTCAGTAATCTGAAACAAAAACACACAAAAATAGTGCTTTTTGTAGTGCATTATTTGTATAGATATTAAAACTGTTAAACTTATTTTCATCTAGAGACAGAATTGCACCTTACTGAAAGGTCAACAGTGAAAGTGGCTATATGCGCACAATGCAGTACACACAATATACAGCATGCATTACCACATGAGCAGTTTTGTTCAAACTTAAAAGAAAAATCAGTTTGAGCAAGTGTTAAAATGAAGCAAATCCAATCTCACATTTGCAACAACACATAACATACTCTCGTGTAATTGTTTATTTAACAAAAACTAAAATGAGATGCACATCTTTACTGGATGAACTCAATAGTAATTGGGAGAGTAAGTAGCAAATAGGTGGTGCTAATCAAAGGTAAAAGCAAGTTTTGTCAGGTTATCAGCTTTCAGGTGTGGCCAAACACAATGCCAAGAAAAAAAAAATATCAATGGTTAATGTACAAGTAATTTTACTGCCTGCTAACGTGGGATGTTTTATAAGAACATTTCCAAACTATTTTGAGTTTTGCATATAAAAATCCTCCCAAAGGGGACGTTCCAGCAGGTTCACCCCAAAATGCTCAGAGAAATTGCAAATATTACAAGAGATATTACAAAAGCTTCTGTACATCCCAGCCTCCACAAGCCTCAAATAGCATAGTAAATGATAAGTCAAAAACAAAAAATTAGAAAAAGACTGGATGTTGTGTAAAATTCAAATTTACCTTTAGCATGAAAGAAAGTTAACATATTTATCAGATCTTAATAGTTCACTCAGATCTTTCTGTATTCTTTCTGATCAATACCTGATTTTTCTCCAAGTTGATGGACCCTAGAAGATGGAGGTTTTGGAGGCCTGAAAGACTGGTGATGCGATTTAAAGACAGATCAAGAATCTGCAGGTTCTTTACATTCTCCAGCCCTTCAGTTCTTTCAATTTGGTTCCCCTTCTAAACACAGACCGGGTGAAAAGAAACATTAAACAGGGCAAGTAGACAATAATTGTGCAAATATATCTCTATGTAAGACTTCTCACAAAAGCATGTTTTCTATACATATAATAAACCTCAATGATAAATGTTAAAAATGTTCTATGTTTGTTCTGCAGGTTGCCTAAACTTTGTGTCTCCTCACTGCCAAGCTGAGTGGCAAGCTTGCATCTCTGCAAAATCCTGACATGCCAGGACTGACAGCTAAACAGCTGGCATGGTGCTAACACAGCACGCTAACTAACAGAGGAACAAGACCCGGGCACTTCCTTCTTGTCAGTATGATTCTCACTTCAATCCACTGACAAAAGTTGTTATCTAGCTGTTTGGCCACACCTTGAACTACCCCTGCCAAGCATGCTGCCAGGCAGAGGGTTGTTGTTAGCAGGGGTGTGTGACCGTGCTGGTCCCTGGAAGAACCGGGTCAGTGCTGTGATGTGCTGGCTGACAATGCCATGCTGTTTAGGGAGAGTGAATGTGAGAAAGAGGGGTCAGGGATAGGATTAGATGAATGTTGGATAGACAGGGCATGCATGCATGCTGAATTTGATCCAGGTTCACTCAAACACAAGCAGCTGGTCCCAAAGCAAAGCTACAGACAGGGGCAGATGCAGCAAGACTGATAGCTGCTGACAATAAGGAAAGACTGATAGAACAGAAGAAAACACATGTGAGTAGAAACACACAGACACGCAAGCAGAACAACCAAGAGTAATAAGAAAAAAGACCTGCTGTTAGACCATATGGTAATTTTTGAACAAGCGGCCAAGGTTTCATTGAATCTAAAAATGTAGCCATAAACAAAGACCTAAAGATAACATAAGAAAAGAACAAAAGAGACAAGAAAAAAATTGGTAAAACTGAACAAACAAAGAAAAACACACACAACAATGTTTATATGATGTGGACAACACACACAGGAAAACAAACTTTATGAGCACAGCACTAGATGTCAACAGAAATATCTCCAACAGCAGGGAAAGACAAATGAGATGTCTATGTGAAATTTAGGTTTGTAAATATTAGCTTGTAAAAAAAAAGAAAAAAGATATGGATTCATTTTAAAATATATATTTCTGAGTCTGAATATAATAACAAACAACAAACTTACAAGGCAGAGGTGTGTGAGAGGCAGACTATCCAGGCCGCTGATCTTTGTGATCTTATTATGTGCCAGACTGAGATGGGTGAGTCTGCAACACTGCTCAAGACCGCTGATCTCACAGAAGCTGTTATCTAAGCATGAACTTGTTAAAAAAACCACATAGAGGAGGTGAGCTTGTTTTTCATGACTCTGGCACTGAGCAAAGAGAGATGCTATAGGTTTCTGATAAGTCTTACTTTTCAGACACAGAGTTTTTACTTGGCTGGACAGGCTGCTTAAAAAACAGAAGAAGAAATTACAAGTATACCCAGTTCTCTAGGCACTACTATGTTAGTGGAAAAAGACAATAAGAACACATCCACATGCACTGAAGTGAATGATAGTAAGGATACAGTCTAGATCCAGCTTACGAAGGGATACATAGGCAGACAAATCTTTCATTTTTGTCATCCAGTTGTGGGAGAAATTAACCTCCTGGAAAACAAAATAAAACAGCACACTGTTACCAAAAGTCTCAAAACCCTAAAGTATACATTAGTGAATAAAACCTTTAATTAAATCTGAACTGAGACTATAGAGTTAGTGGAAGATTTTTGTTAAAGTTCACTGTCATTCAAGGGCAGTAAAGGCCTTGTAAGCATATTCAGAGTGACTACAGATGGGCTATGGAAATCCAGGCCTATCTTGAGGGAATAAGAGAGTGAGGCCCAAGCCACCAATCAAATATTGTCTTATCCTGTCAGCTCAAGGTCCTGTGCTACCTGTAGGTACTGGAGAGACTGGAATTCAAAGAAGTCGCAGAATTCATTGTGAGAAACATCCAGGATGACAAGGTAGGGCATATGGCTTAAGCTGGATAAATCTAGCAAATGTTAGAAGAATAAATTAAATTAGATTAAATCATCATACACATTTTATAATAGTTAAAGGATTAAAATAAGATTAATTTCTACTGCATATTATTGCTATGAGTCAGAATAATAAGGATGATGAAAAGTTACCTTTGATTTTGTTGTGTGGCAATTCCAACTTTTGAAGATGAATGTAATTGCATAACACAGATATGTCACTCAGATTGTGACTCTTAAGCAGGAGAGAATACAAAAATGGTTAAAACTATCCTGGCAAAATTGATCTGCAAAACAAGCTACTAAATAACATGACTTCAGATAGTCACAAATTGATCGGTCTGTGTTAAACAAACAGTAAGCATATATATATATATATATATATATATATACATATATAGTCTGTGTAGGTGTGCATCTCACAGGTAGGGAAAGGTAGTGGTAGATGTGCTGCAGCTTGACACAGAAACATCCAGGTTGGGATAAACTGCTGGACACCATCTCAGCAGTTAAAACACCACCCTTTTGTGACATAAATAAAATATTTTTACAAGAACAGTGAGCTGAATAAATACTGAAATAGGTTTCAACAAAATTAATACTACTGCAAGTATTTAAAAACAATGCATATATCATGAGGACATTGTGAACATCACAGACTGCTACAGCAGAAGCTTTTTTCAACCTAAAAGGCAAATGTCTGTGCACATAGTTATGCATGGCACGTTAACATCGATTCTACTTTTACAAGATGCTCCACTTTAAAACTGCTGAGTAATGCAGTTAATTTGTAGTCAACCATTTGACCTTCTTGTGCAGTTTCAAATGTTGACCTGTTTTAACAGGGTTAGCGGAATTAACTAAGATGAATATAGATAAGTAAATCATATATGCATTGTTTTATTTTGCTTTACTTATGTAGCAGCTGTCCCCTTTTGAGTTACTACTGTTACAACACAGTTGAATAACGTGTGGTTTTGCAGGATTTAAGGAAGAAATACATCCTATCCCTACCTCCATATTTTTATTTTCCTGTAGCTCTCCGCAGCTGGTGGTTTCTGTTGCTGAGGACATGTTCATGGGCGACCCTGGTGTTCTGACGCTCGGTGACTTAAAAACACAACTTTTTAATTCCGTGTTTTCTTCATTAGTTCTTTTTTCTGCTGGGAAAAGCCATTCAATTGACTGTTAGACTGATACGTAAACAAAGTGTGAAAATTTTGTTATAGTAAGTGACTAGCATACATTTTAGTCAGCAAGCTCACTCACTCGAGTCGCTAGGCAACAGTTTCAGCCGAATAGCATTGTGGGAATTGTAGTTTTTACCCAGACATGGCCACATTTTTGGTTGCACTAATTTTAGACCAAAAGGATAACACTATCATAGCCCATTTCCAACTATTTGGTAAAAAAATCTCTAACTCATAACTAAGTTACAACTGAGATACTTGATCTTAAATTTGAGATACTAAGTCAAATATTTGATATACTAAATTATAACTGAGATACTTAATGATAAATTGAGATTCCAAGTCATAATTTTGAGATAGTATCTCTTAAATATGACTTAAAGAATTTTTTTTTTTTCATAGAAGTGAAAATGGACTTACTTATAAAACTTTGTCGTTAAATATCTTGTCCAAATGTGATGCTACTCATGTGTGATACAACCAGAGGGAAGGTGAGAATAAAGATGCTATCGTAACCACATACATAAAATGTCTTCATTTTAGATTATTTTCCCCTACAATTAGACTTAAGGTTCAATCTGTCACCAAAAAAGCTAGAACAGTGTCTGGTAACCATAAGTAAATTGAACTCAAAATTAGTTTTAAAAATTGTACAATTAGTAAACAAAAATATTTTATTGTTTTATTCAAGATGACCGTGCCAAACATGTAAATGGGTCCAATTTAGTCTGATGCTAATTTTGTGTAAAATTTTGCAATTACTGACCATGGTTAAACCAATTAGACAAACTGCAAAAAGGTCAGAGTTGTTTTGTAGAAATAAACATGAACACATTTAGCTGCAGAGTTACCACTTTATTGGATTAGATTCATCTGAATTCAGTAAAATTTATTACAGAGCAGTTTTATAAATACCATCCTGAACCTTGATGAGTTCACTGCATGGATTTATACCAACATCAGCACAGTTTTTTAGGTCTTATGCTGTCTGTGTTTATTTTCCCCACATGCCTCTCTTAAGAACTTCATGCCTAAAGCCTTGTCACACACAGCACATCACACCTGTCAAGTTAAGAACATTCTCTAGTGTTGATTTTAGATCTGACTGGCTCCAGTGAAGTAGGACAGAAACAACTTTACTGCACCAAAACAACGATAGGCTGCCATGTGTGGAAGACAGTTTATGTGTGTTTGAACATTTGAACACTCACCAGCAACTAAAAAATATGAAAACCATGCAAGCAAACTGCATTAAAAACACAAAAAGAAGACAGGAAATTAGGATGCCTTTTTTCTCTTTATTACGGTGGACATTGAAAAATAATGTGTGCCAAAATGAGAAATTTCAGTGTTTAAAAGGAACAACAACTAGAGAACACTACTGAAGAATTTAAACTTGTTCAAACCAAAAGGTTTGTGTAGTACAGTTCAATACAGTCTTTAGTAAAACACGAATAATATCTTCAAACAGATGTACAAAATGAGGGTTCAGAATAAAGGAGAAACAAAAATAATGTAAAAAGGAAACTAATGCATTAGTTTTACCAGTTGAAATGGTTCTGACTTGCATGTATGGCTTCTCCTGGACATTTGTAGACCATGTTTTTGCAGTGTGACAAAAAGAATAAGATGATACAGTTGACTAACATTATGTTAAAGTTTCCCCTTTATAAACTAGCAAAACTAATTTCAAAGTGAAGAGATGAATGGGCGAATTTTAGATTTTACACTAAGTGTGCGTTTTAGAGAAGTAGGCAAACCATTCAGCAGCTCCACTGTTGTTTTACCATCGATTTCAGCCTATGTGTCATTATGATGGATTGCTCTGTGGGCTTCAAGGAGACCTGTGCTGGGCCTGCTGTATTGACAGGGCTCCCATTTCTCTCTCCTCCACTCGTTAAATACTTCTCTGCGGAGTTAATGAACGAAAAACAGGGAGGGCTGCAGGGAGGGGAGTTATTTGTGATCTCCTCTTGTCTTTGTACATTAGGTTCACTTCAAAAGACTTAAACACGATAGGAATTGCATTGTTTCACTTTAGAAACTTTGAACAATGAATGTATTGTGATGCGACACCTAATTCTTGACGCAAAGACTGAAAATATAACAATTTACCAAAGAATCCAAATAGTGTCAGAAAAAAGATATTTATTACTGTCTTCTTACACCAATTTTAAAAAATAAATCCATTTACTCAATGTCAGGCCCCAAGTTTTCCCTCACAAACTTTCAGAAAAACAGTCCGATAAACAGATTTTCAGCAACTACAGATATAATACAAGTCTCAGTAAGGGAAATCTTTTGGGACCAGCCTAAATTGGCAGCAGGCGGAAGATGTGGCCTCATTCAGACAGTCTAATCTGGCATCTGTTATTGCAGACAGAATCAGTGAGCCCATGGGGGCTGGCAGAAGAGGAGAGATAGAGGTGTAATTGAGAGCAGCAGTTTGGATATAATAGGAAAATGAGATGAGATGGGGGCCCAAGTTCGGGTTACTGTCCTAGACGGTCCCTTTTTAACTGGAGCTGTTGTTAAGGAGAGCTGAGGATTGTTGGAGTTTTGGAATGCAGGGCACATTTGTTATGTCTTTTGAAAAGTGAAAACTGACAATAGAAGTTACCTGATATAGAAACTAGACTTGCAAAGTTTGCAGTTGTGTAGGTTGTCACCTCATCTCCCAATTAGGGTGAATCAGTACAGCATAAGCTCTTACATAATCTCCACATTCAGAGTGGGAAGGATGTAATTTCTAAATCAGGCATTGACTACAATGCCTTTCATAACATCAGGCCAGAAAAAACAGACACTTTCCATCAACAGATTTTTAAAACATCATGTCTAAAGCATGCATCTATTTCAAATACCCCCATCCTGAAAGTTGTTCTCCATCTTTACTCTTGCAAATAATATACACTTATCTATTCCTGCTTCAGATCTCTACACTGTGGTGATCTTTTTGTCCTTAGTGGCCTGTTTGATGGCGGCCTGCTCACAGATGATCTCTTTCAGCCTCTGGAGTCGGGTGTTTTGGGTGCTCAGGTCCCCAACACCTGTCTGACTGCGATGGAGTAATGACAGGGCGTTGATGTACTCCAGCTCAGTGTAGCGAACACCCTGGTCCACCACCAGGTTCAGCAGCTCATCTGCAGTGTTGTACAGCATTTCGTAGTACTGCCTGAAAGAGGTGGGAAAAAAATCATAAAATGTTATGGATAGAAAAAAAAAGTGGACTGCCACAGCAAGTGAAGAAAAGCTTGAGAATCAAGGGAAAAAAGCAAGGAGGAGAATTAGAAAAAAACCCCAGATACTTTCAATATACCTCTGTTTTTCCTTTTCCAATGCAGAATCAAAGGCACATGGACAACAAAGAGAGAACACAAAAGCCAGAATAACAACTGTTGCTGTCAAGCCCAATTTTCTTAAAAAGGACTTCAAGGACCTCACCCTGCTGCTGCTGAGAGTCTAAGCTAAAGAGAAAACATATACTGGCTTCGAACAACCAAGACTGCTCTAATGAAACATTGCTGACAGGCAAAAGAGGAAAGAGTTGTGTGGAGAATGAATAGGTCTTTAATCAGGAGCAAATGCCTCAATAGGCCATTTGAAAGAGAGCACGAGGAACATACTGATAAAGCAGGTGCACAGAGGGATACAGAGTTTTGTAAAATAGCTCACACTTTCACCCGCTGACTAAAATTGCACAAATAAAATAAAATAATAAATATTGTTTGTACAGCTTATCACATTTTTACAGAATTCTTCAAGGTGGCATTTTGGATGTTAAACATCCTGATTGAGGAACATAATTGATCTGTTTGTTGATAAGTATGGATTTTAGTTGGATAAGGCACCAAAAGTACAAATAAAACATTCACAAAGAAGATAGAGGAAGGTAATTTAGAGGTAAGGTAATGTTTAAAAGTGTACTGAGAAGGAGGACACACTTTCTTTCTTTGCTTGCAGGTAAATCAGGTCAAATACCTTGGAAAGTAAAAGCATGTTCCTGTGTTGCACTGCATTAAAGCACAAAAAGAAAAAAAGCTCACAAAGGTACACACTAAAATATATTTCAGTGCCCCAAGGACCAAATGTAGAATGATAGAAAATTTTGTTGCAAAATGCAACTTTTTATCCCTTCTGTTTACACATTTTCAGTTTAGTTTTTTTTTAAATTGCAGTACAATTGTTTTAAGCATGCTGTGAAAATACTTGATTATTTTATTTTTCTCAGCTAATAATTATTCTTATTAAGTTATAAAAATCAATCATGTTTGATGATTACCACCCATGCCATGCATGAAATGCAATAATGTTTTTGTTCATGTCTGTTTTTGTGGGTGGGTGTGCATGTGTGTGTGTTTGTAGTGTTAGCAGAATATCTTGTGAAGCACTGGACAGATTTAATGATACTCCCAGAAAGTAAGCATAGGATGTACATGTATAATTGCATAACTTTTGGAGTCAATCCCATTCAAGATGGCTGCCACAGATAAGCAACCTTATCAAACACAAGAATGGCTATAAGTTAGCCATTTTTACAGATATCGAGTTAAAATTTGATGTGGTAGTCACAGACAGTCAATAACAATACATCCTCTTAGTGTGACATCTCTCAATAATGCATTAGATCACACATAACATTATTTTCAAGGTTTAACCAAAACAGTTACTTAATTCTCATCATAATTGTTAATTCTCATCATCTTAGTCTTAGTCTATGAAAGGTGGCAAGCGATATGAATTCCTTCAAGGAATACTAGGCATTTTATTAATTTATTTATTTTATTTATTTATTTTTAAATCAGCCAATACTTTTTCTGATTAGGATATACATCATCAGTGTTCAATAATTAATTTACTGAATTTGTGTAAGTAATGACAAAGAGGACCACGGTTTAAACTGCTGCAGTGTTACTTTTTCTCCTTGGAAGAAAGAGAAGCTTCCTTTATTAGAATAAACTACCCACCTTGGCCAAGGACAGGTGCTGGTCACTCAACAGCACAGACTCCTGCTGCTGTGAGAGCACAAAGATACTCAAGAATGATAATGGTAGCCCTGTTAAGCAAACAAAATGACTTGCAGTGGCTTCAGAGATGTGAAAAAAAGAGTAAGAGTTCTGTTTTTAAACATTTTTTTGTGACAGCAAAAATAAAAACAAAAGACTAAATTAGACCTTAAAATGCATCTTGGCGAAAGATGTGCTCTTTGTTGCCATATAAAATAAAAATAATTCAAATATTTCTAATATGACTCAGTAAAAATACAAGGAATTATAGTTTTAGCTCATTAGTTTTGGGGGGGGGGGGGGGGGGGGGGGGGGGGGGGGG
>JAOXNZ010000074.1:11223035-11236513 GCA_028566095.1 Kryptolebias brasiliensis
TCTTTCTTTAACATCATCATCATATTCAGTCAAGTTTTAAATCCTTTGCAGAACACTGCCAAAAAAATCTTTTAAATATAAAAATCTCCAGAACTTGCAGTGAAAGAGCATCACTAAGAAAACCATAATTTTAGGTATGAACACACATATGGACAAAGACACACACTCACCAATCACTATGAGAGCAACAGCTGTCACATATTTTCCTCTGAGAGTCACCACAGGGTCAAATTAACAGCTGTTCATCTCCCTCAGCCAATCAAACAGGAAGGGGTGGGGGATCAACAACCATGCATAAATACACACCAATTAAAGAGCTTAAAATTAATCCAAACAATCAAGCCTTCTTTGTCCTTGTGTCACAGTCCTAGTAAAAAAAACAGCTCCGTTCTGTTTTAGTTCTAAGGTTTATTCAGGGCATAAATAATAAAATATTTGGTTCTCTGCAATTTAGAATTAGAATAATCAAATCTCAGTTGAACAACATGTCCTGTTACACGGTGTCGTTATTTATTTGAGAAAAACTATGCAAAAATGCCAAAGCAGTGGGTGAGAAACTACTCTTTCTGCTTCCACACAAATTAAAAAGGTAAGTAGCAGCCAGGTGCTGCTAATCTAATGCACTTGATTAAATGATCATCAGTAAGTGTGAGCAGCTCAATAAAGGCAGAAGTTCTGGCAGTTTGCTGGTCTGAAGTGTTCAGGTGTGCAACATAATGCCAAAAAACATTGTGCTGCTCCGTGGCAATGATTTCAAAAAAACAAATGTTGCTTCCCATCAGTCTGAGAAAGGTTATAAAATTATTTCCAAACAATGTGGAGTCTATCATTAGGTAGCAAAGGGATTATTCACAGAAGAAAATATTTAAGACGGCTGTCAATCTTCTCAGGGGTGGACATCCTAGCAGATTCCTTCCAAGGTCAGACAATGTAACACTCAGAAAAACTGCAAAAAGCAAACAGCTAAATCTCACACTGTAGAGGCTGCAGCATGATAAATGTTAAAGTTCAGAGCAGTACAATTAGTAAAAGACTGAATGGTTTCTCAGTCTTATGTTTGCAGCAGGGCTTAGTTGCAAAGTTGCATTTGAACAAACCACAAATTCTTTTCCCTTACAAAAAAACAAATCAATTTAACATGTTTTTCACGTGCGGTAAAACGTGGAACCACATGTGATGACATGAACATAGTAAAAATGTTTCAAAATCACATGGAAAACGTGCAGAATGTGCTTTTCGTGTTCACAGATGGATCACATTACCACCACTTTCTTTAATGCTCGTTTACAACATAAAATACAAACTGAATCATTTCTAAGAAAGAAAAAAAGGTTTATAATAAACCCCTTGACTACCAGATTTTAATGGCAGTTAATGGAATCTAAAACTCTGATATTATGCCAGGCAAACAAAAAACCTACCTGTGCACAATTTGTCAGGACCTTATTTTAAGACAAAGTATTACAATACAAAACATTTTCAGAAACAATTTCATTATCGATATTATTATGTGTTTAGATGATGGTCAGACATCTTCAAAAATCTTTCTAATACTTGGAATTATGCTAAGTACATGTAACATTGATAGTTTCAGTGACTTTAACTGTTGCTCAAAACTAACCTGCAGCACAGCCTGGATTTTAGCAGAAACATCAGCCTGCTCATAGAGCTTGATGTCCTCTTCACGAGTCCCACTTGAACCATGCACTGCGATCTGCTGCATGTGGGCCAACACCACACTGTGAGCCTGGGCCACTGCCTTAAACTTATCAAACAACAGCTCCAACAGTTCTAACAGCAACCTGCAGAGGGAGCCAGAGAGAGCAGGAAAAAAAGGGAGAAAGGAGGAGAATTTTAAGGGGCCAAGAGGAGGAGAGTGGGAGCAAATGGGGACATGGAGGAAGGACACTGAGTGAGTTGATGGGAAAAATAACGCTTAGACAAAATGAGATGGCAAATAATAAAACAGTAATTTAAATGTTACATCTGCAAGCTGTAGTTATTTAGTCATACAATACCCCAAACATTTTACCACGATTTTATACAAGAGCAAAGAAACACAACCACCTCTTAGGAAAATATTGGACTACTACTACTAGAGTAAATTGCCAAACATTTAGAAAAAAAAAGCAGAGCGCAACCTTCGTTGTCAGCAAATTTTTTTTCCAGTCACTGACAATGACCATAACAAGTCAATAAGGTATACATCATCCTTCTACATAAGATTTAGATACTACAGCAGTACAGTTATGCTTTGCTTTGCTTTTGCTTCTGCCCGCTCTTAAAATGAGTTTTACATATCGGTTTCTGTAAAGCGGGAGCCATCTTAAAATTTATTAATAGGATCATTTTATATTACCAATTAGGTTTTACAGTTCCCTATTTTACTTTGCAGTTCCCTCCACAGCAGACACTTCAATATTTCACCTGTGGTAATAACCCAGCACCTGGGCTAGCTGTTAGGGGGAAAAAAAAAAACCTAAGATGCCCAACATGGATTCAAATAAAAAGCAATTTTTATTAGTTCTAAATCACTCTGGCAGAGAACGAGAGCACAACCAAAACCAAACTGACCTTCCACTTGATCTGAGTGCTCTACTCTGGATTGAAAACTCACAGTTGCTTCATCTAGTCTAATGCTTTCACACAGATTTGCTATCCCTGCTATTTACACAAGGACATAGCTTTCAAAATAAAGAGGGAACACAGATTTCATTAGGTAAATTTGATGATAGTTTCAACTTTATTTTCATGAAGGTATGACAGTTACTATACAAATGATGACACTGCTTGTTTAACACCACTGCTACTACTATACTTTTGTCACTTTTATTGAGCTTTAACTGGTATCAAGTCTACTTACTGACTTGTAGTAAATATCTGTCAATATAATATAAATTAAAAACATTAAAATAAATTTCCTGGTATTTCTTTACTCTAGCTTAGACCTTCAACCAAAAGCCTGGGAGTCAGAGTTCAGAACAGTTCTATTAGCTGTTCTGTGGACTGCATTTCTCCGTACAAAGATCTCAGCGGTTTTAACTGGAGTTCAGCTTAAAGAGGTTAACCTCAAAATGTTCCTTTTACCTCTGAGACCACTTCAAAGTTCACCTTTCACATTTGCTCTAGTTGTCTTTCTTAACCCTGTTACCACTCAATTTCTAGATGCTCTTTTTTTGTCCCTGATGTTAATGTTAGCCCTGATTGCTACATTTGCTATACTGCCCTCTTCTGCTCCTTGTAAGCCTTCACCATTTACTTCTAAGTAGTAAGCAGCTGCTGAAACTTGCAGTCCTATAGGATCTTATATGCGTTGTTCTCAACTACTTTGAGTGGAATAATCCATTGGGAAAAAGGGGCTTCTAACTCACAATTGGCACAGTTACCTTTTTAGACTCACCCTGGTATTTGGATATGCCTCTTTAGTGTGTACAACCTCTGCTTTCATCTCAACACCCTACATCTATTTGGTGTCTCAGGGGCATCTTTTCACAGCTAGCTCTTGTTTTCTGAGGCGTCTTATTTTGCCATTATTAGAACCTCTGTGCTTTCCTTCTGGCCAAACTTTTCTAACAAGGTGGCAACTACAATAATAAATCAAACAAATCATCATACCTAACGTCCACCAAAACACAGAGCAACACCTCAGTTGCATATATCAAGTGAATACACACCTAAAACAAATATCACCTTTAATGTTTTAATAAAACTGTATATTGTATTAAAAAGATTCACTTCTATTTTAACTTTTACTTCCATTTTAGGGTGTGGTTTAGGATGTTGCAATTCCATGCATTCATTGCTGATAAAGACAGTGTTTACACTGCAATCTTGGCTATTCTTCTGCCCCACAAAAACTGAACACAAATGTGAGATGCCTTGAATCCAATTTCCTCACTGTTTTGCATCTTTTATTGCTAGCAGGTCTTCACTAGTGCTACTTAAGCAGCTACTAGCTCATTGGTTAACTGTCATCCACTCTAGTTTCCACAGGGGTTCTCAAAATATTCTCCAATGCAGTTTTGTTTTGAGTAGTTTCTGTTTGTTGCCAACACTGTAATTAGTTTGAACCACTCATCTTTTTGGCTCTCTCTACTTTTCAGGTTTACAACAAAGTTCAGCTTATGATAACTAATTAGCTTGTTATTTAACTTGTAAATGGTTGATGCCAAAATTTCTTCTGAGTACAACTAGAAAGATTCAGAGCTACCACCAGTTGAACTTGTACCACAGTTTGAGAGCCACAGCCTTAAGTGAAGGGATGTGGCCAAGTTTCTAAGGAAGGTATAAAGTTAATGTAAAGGTAAGATGGGTGTTCAGCCAGGAGTCATTTTTGTTGGCTGCCAGTCACTACACTCACAGTAGCATCAAATAAAAAGTATAAATGAATTAAAAAAGATTAAATCACTGATCTGTAACTCTAAATGTCAGATGTTTTGCATAAATATATACTGTATTAGTTTGAAGTACCATCAAGAAAAATAATACACACAAACTATATAGTATAAAAACATTAACTATCAGTAAAAGTACAGACAATGTAAAAGTGTAGACAATGTAATTATCCATCTAAGTGGATAAGTTAAGACGCACTTCACTGCTAACACTTGCACCTACAGACAGCCCAGTCTTCCTCATTATCTCCCAGTGGAGGCCATCCTAATCCATATCTTCTGTTCTTTGAGACCTCACATCTCATTTCCCCTCAGGATCGAAGCTGACACAAATGGCTCATGAACAGTCGGGAGAAATAGCAGGGAGCACATGGTTTCTAACTAACTGACCAGCAGTAGCCGGGTGCATGGTTCATTTTAGAAGGACAACAGCAGCATCAAAATTAGATAACCATTAGGCTGCTCGTCAGTCAAAGATCATTAAATTACTGTAAACAGGGGCGCAATGTGTTGAGTGAACGCTTTTGAAATATTAAATGTGCCAGGTTGTGATGCTGCCACACAAAACTAATGCAGAATACAAAAATGCAGAGCAGAAATATGTTTACAATAACCACTCTTCTGTTACAAGTAATCCATCTTCTGTGTTAAAAATTATTATCAATTTATTTATTAAAAGTATTTTAAATAGTTTCAGCTTTAAAAGGATAGATCCAAACATTTGTTACATTCTGTCTGAACAAAATAATAGTTTGCTTTTTTAAGCAGTTCCTCACATTAAATAGTCATTTGACTTAAACTTAATATCTTCCTTAAAAAAAAACTTGTTTCTGCAGGAAAAAAATGACATTAGATCATATGCCCTGTATATGAAATTGAGCTATTCATTATCAGTGAAGCATGGTAATAACTTGGTGCGTGTGTGGGACGCTGCATGGAGTGTATTTGTGAAAGTTGGATGTAAAGAAGGAAGTTGGATCACTAAGGAGGTGATTGAGAACATAAACCTGTAAGAACACACTACACACTGCTGTTTAAGCTATAAAGAGTTTAAGCGTTGCCTGCTGGTCTGCAGTGCTATAAAATATAGTGTGCAATATTCAAGACCATTGTTCCCTACAAGTGGTACATCCAATGGAGTTTCCATAGCAACAAGCATTGACTTTAAATTGAAGTGAACATAGGAAGAACAAGCAGCGTATGCATCCAAATACAAAAACACACAAAGTGTTAAGTGGTCACACACACATGCAGGCACATTCAAAACAATCAGTAAGGAGTAGAACCGAAAATGAGCTACATGGTGGCCTATTACGCTGAGGTCAGATGAGATTCAGCAGGCAAAGGGAGAAACAATGCAGACAAGGCTGGAAAAAACATCCCTGGCAGAAAACAAGACATTCCTCTTAAATGGTTTGGGATCAGTGGACTGAGACCTGTGCTTCTCAGGACTGCATACTGCATGTGTACGTCTGCAGGAGCTAACGTGACTGCTTTTAAAATGTCGTAGACCGATACGGCAAGTGAGAAATTGTGTGACTATGTGTGTGTTTAACCATGACATGTCTTTGTTTAAAGCAGCACAGGATCAGTTTTCATGGTCTGAGGCAGGTGTGTCTCCTGCACTAGCCTTTGCTGTTTCACACCTGATTGAGTGTCTGACAACGAACGCGGGGGGACTAAATTCAAAACATGTTGTCGGCTGCCTCTACAGTTAGCCATTAATATATCTACAAAACCCATTGCAGTCAGCATATTAAAATTGATACAATAATCAGCTCTAGTTTGTTGGTAATAATCTACAGGGAGAAACTCATTTTCAACCCTTACCAATCAATAAAAAGAATGACCACCTTTTATTCACCAACACCAGCAATTTGAACCTAATGGGAATACTATGAGTAAAAAAGAATAAGCTAACAGGCATCTTAATAAAACTGATGGGAATACAAGTAGCAGCTTTTTAAAGGTATCTTTTAGAGATAATACCAACAGCTGTATACAGCTGTTTACTTTGATAGTTTTTTTAATATTGCAAATGCTACTTATTATTCCTATCAAGATAACATTATAATTTTCATAAAAAGATGCTTTCACTTTTTAATTTAACTGTTGGTACAATGCTCTTCACAGCTTTCTAATGACTGCACTATGCTTTTAAGTATTACCTTTCAGGGTTTTTTTTAATCTTCCTTTTTCAAAAGCTTTTTACTCTCAAGAAGCTTATGATATTTAAGTGCTGTGTGCTTCTGCTTTTCAGTACCTTGGCTGGCTTTCCTGGGCCAGGTTTTCTCCCCTCTGGTAAGCATGGTCTGCTATCTGAGTGGTGGATCTCTTGACAATCTGTTTCAGCTCGGGCTCCAGCCGCTCCATTATGGCTTTGATTGTTTCAGGAAGTTTCTTCAGTTTGGCTAGAGCCTGAAACAAAAAAAAAAAAACAACCACCAAGATGATCCTTAAAGCAAAAGAATCACAGAAACAATAACCAAATAGAAACTAACAGTTGGGCCATTTTAGCTTGTGAAGTATTTTAGTAAGACCTGTGTGTACCTTGATAAGGATGCCCATGAACTCAGCACTGTTTTCCTCTGGATCCATCTCTGAAAGATCAGCTTGGCTCAGTTCTCGAATATCCTGCTGCAGCTCACGCACTAAAAAAAATGGAAGCATAAGTGTCTATGAAATATTTATACAAGAATCCAATTTTTAATTGCAAATATGAAAAAACTATACAAGTGTGGTGATATCTCCTTTTAACTATTGAGATTTTATCTTTCTCTTTTAACAATCTAACACATTGTTAGAAAATAAATTAATAGCTTTCAGTGTATTAATATCCTTTTAAGCCCACACACCTGCACCCCCAACCCACCCCCAAGCTCTCGGCAGCTGACTTAGCCACATTAGCAGCTAAATTGAGAATGGCAGTATCGAGTGATGCTCTAATTTCCATTAGATGGGGCCTCCCAATTCCCCATCAAAGCACGTTAGGAGAGTTAATGTTTATGGCAAGTTAATGGACTTTGGGTGTATTTCCTCTTTTCACCCATTCCAACTGCAGTTTGTGTAATAATTATGACAATTACTATCTACAAATGAGGTGCTCTAATGCTATTAGACAAAATGGAAAGCCAGAGCTCTGATGGAAGCCGGTCGCTGTGTCGTGACCACGGTTGTTAACACGATGGTATACAGGCACTCACTGCCTGGAGGTGGCTAATTGCCAGAGTTCTCTGTGTAATGTAGGAAAACTGTGGCAGAGCTTTTACTTTAAGGTACGCAGTGTGGGAGAACTGAACAGAAACTTATGTAGCATTAGACATCATATTATGTGCATGCATGCTGATGAGCTGGAGTAATAATTAATAGGAGATATAGTAAGATTCAGTTGTGACATATAAAGCTCAGAAATGCTACATATGTCAAGCAAAAATCAACAAAGAGGAAAATATAAAGACAGAGAGCACTACAAATATCTATATTAAAGAACAGACAAAATATGACAAAAATGTTTAATGCTTCATGGAAATTTTGTCAGAATTTAAGAGGTATGTATGGTGTACAGCCGTCTGGTATCTACAGAACTAAAACCGGTGAGTCGTTAGCTTTGAATGCCAAGAGTGGGTGGTGAAAAAAAGTGCCGGGCTTTATATAAAAACTCTGAAACACCAAGGGAATGCCAAGTTATTGCTGGATTAACTTTTTTCATTATCTTCTTGTTTGTGTTCTCCTGTGCGCTGCTTGGAAGAAAAGTAGCGCTGACTGTACGCCCCTAAAACCGAGACAGAATTCATACATTTCTGCACACAGTTAGGGTCTGTTTTATCTGCCTCCGTTAAAGTCCTGGTTACCAGTCTGAGCGTAATAAATGCTACGCCCCTGCTGCGAATGCGGAGACACTGGGTGACTAATGGGTACACGTAGGGGGTATGATGATTATAATGTAAGCGAGGGAGATATATATTATGATCATAGTTGAAGATGTTATGACATATACGGCAAGGGAGGAAAAGTGGGCGTTTGCCTGTGTGCATGCTTTGTGCTAGGATGCCATGTAAGATGTGTTTAGTCCTTTTTTATGAGTCTGGATCAGCAGTTTCTGTTTGTGATCAGTTCTGTGTGTGCAGGAAAGACTAAATTAAAAAAAACAACAAAACTATAATGACATGCAAATGGATATAATTTAGAGTGATGCTAATGACTTCATATCACTGAGAATGAGAACACTGAGAACACAAGGGCAAGCTAAAATTCGAAAGCAATGTTTTTAAACTGAAACTGACGTTACTTGTTGATGTATAATGTCACACTTATCCTAATGGAAGCAGCTTTAATGGACATGAAAATAATGTATAGCTTTTGTGAAACCTATAAAAGCTTTAAGTTTTCTCTCTTCTTTATGTCATATATTTTATACCAGCAACTATTTTTTTTCTTTCAGTATTCCCTGCTCCCCTTCTGTTTAATATGCTTCAAAATAATTACCACCACTGCTCGATCCAGGTGTGCTAAACTGGGAGGAATCCAAAAGCTTGCGTGGAGTTGACAGGCCACTCACTTCCAACACAGGCAACGGAGACGTGTCTTTAGTCATAGACCTGAGGAAAGGAAAAATAAAGTAAAATAAAATTAAGTAAATTTATCAATTATTCTACTCTTTGTGACACATAAAAAGATAAAGCCATCCTGGAGTAACAGCTCTTTGCAAGCAGATACAAGTTTCCTATCTATTAACACAAATGCAAACACAGATATGCACTTGCGTAACAAAAACAACAATCTACTGTAAGGACAAACCACCTTCTATCTCTGTTTTGTGAGAATGGTGCTGATTTCCAATGAGCCATTTATCAAGCTCAAGGTGGAAGCAATCCAGGCCCTTTAAGTTAGGTGGCATAAACACAGTGTGCCTGCTAAGTGAGTGGGTTGCATGGAGGCTGGCGTGTTGTTAAAGGCAAACGAATACAGGAAGGCCAGGACCTGTCAGGAGCTGACCCTTATTAATAAATCACTGTGCTTTACCAACCCACTGCCACCATAATTACAGCACCGCCACAAACACACATGTAAAAAGGCAAACAACAAACTCAATGAATGCTTTCCAATGAACACTAAAACAACAAATGTGAGTTCAAAGCGTGTGGGCTGCATTATTGCTAATACATTATAAATGAAGAAACAGGTGCTCAAGGGATAGTTAAACTCATAGTGGCTGTCAAACATTTTATGTCATTTAAATTACCACTGGTGTTAGACAGAAAAGGTAAATGTTTTTTTTCTGACAGTAAATACAAATAAACAAGCATAAAATATAAAATTATACAACATACACTTTACAAATATTTTTTAATCAAAACTTTAACTGCATCCCACCTAATTAGTTTTGAGTAAATTACTGCAGTTTGCATCTAACAATAATTAACTTTATATGCTTTTCGTCTAATTCCTTTGATGTTTCACAGAATTAACAAAAAAAAGTAACATTTTATAGAAGTTGTCATTGTTTTCCACAGTAATGTTGTTAGATTTCTTTCAGCAAATAATCTTCAAGTTTTACTAAGTTCTTACAGCGATGGAATCACTCATATTTAAGGAAAAATGATACAGTTTGAAATGTTCATAATATACTTTTCATCCTTTGTGTTAAGCACAAAATAATGACAGAAACATAATTTTTATATAGTACTTCTCGTCTCTACAGTTGAGCATACTTGTAGAGGTACAATTACCTGCTGTGATCAGCAGGGATGTTAATAAAAAAAGTGATGACTGAAAGACTCTCACGCTTAAGGAGAAATAAACGTGTAATGTTTATAAATAACTCAGTGCTTACCCTGGAACACGAGCAGAATTTTTGTCCTTGTTCTTGTGTCCAAGGCGGCTTGTTGACTTGATATAAAGGTGTCGGTGCAATTCATCAATGAGCACTAGGTGCATGTTGAGCTTCTTGTTTTTCAGCTCCAGGCGCAAGTCTCCAAGCCCTTCAACTTGCAGCAAGGGGCCTTCTAAGGACTCCACTGCAGACACCTGCAAACAACAAGCCAACCAAGACATACGTTATATTTTGTTATACTTAGCATGTTGTTGATTCTGCTACACAGCTCAGAAGGTTTACAGACGGCAAAAAATTTACTTTTAATTGACATGTTGGTTCATGTTTTTTTTTTTGGTTTTTTTAGAGCATTAGGGGGAAAACTAAAAGCATGAGCCAACACAAAAGATGACGTGAACCTGAATCTGACACACTGCATTTTATGGTACAAATCTACTGTAAATGAAACCTAAGTTGCAAGTATTCTGCAAAAAAACGTATGTGGTGAGAAATGTGCCAAAAAAAGTGGTGGGGGTGGAGGACACTTTTATAATGGGATTATCACCAGCAAAGTTCATTAGGAAATGAAATCAACTACCTAAGCTGGAGCAGTCACAATGACCTTTTAGGTAAAGTAATCTCTTATATTAATGACACTTGTATAATAACTCTTTTCTGAAAGACTAAGAAAATAGCCAAATTTTATGGTATAAAAAAAAACACAGTAACGGCTTCTAATAAATTAAATAAAAATAATTTGGCATTTGGTGCGATCTCTGTTCAGCTTGTAGGACCCAATGATTCAGTCTCCAATATGCGGCAGAAAATAAATAGCTTGTTGAATAAACATTACATTTCATTTAATGCATTAATTTGACAAAATTGATGTTTTATAGTCAGTCTTCTAATTTGCATGTGATGAAGTTGAATATAAGCCAACTATATTTCCTTCCATAAAAAAAATAATGTATGCATCATAAATGGTGGCATGCATCCTAATGCTTGTAATATATCAATCTTTATGGCAATAAATACAAGTGTCTCAGTCTGTATCTGTGCTAACATGCCATGCAATTTTGTATATTTCTATGCATGTCTCAAGGACAAAATGCCAAGATAACAGCACTTTATTTTTTTGAGGATTTAGTAGAGAGAGGATGGGAGGGGTGGTTGGGTACGGTAGGCAGGGTTCATGGGTCAAGTGTATATTGATGCAAATGAGAGTCATATTAGTGAGTAGATGAGCTAACATGCTTCGGGATCAGACTCCTTTAGCTTAATATAATAACTCCCCATGTCTGCTATACTTTGCATTCTCTGCGTGTGTCTTAAATATGTGTGTGTATAATTATGTGTGTGTGAGATTGTATTTCAGTAAATCACTCAATGTGTGAGTCGGGAGGGGATGACAGAAAAAGGCTGGTTAACATCATTAGAGGCCCATCCTGTCAGCATAATGAGAGGAGAGGAGAAGAGAGGAGAGGAGAGGAGCTCATCAATGAGTTATTTGCTTCTAAAGAGGTATCAGTTATGTACACCTGGATTTTTTTTCATACAAAAGGAACAAGGGCATGAGAAGAAAAAAACAAGCACACCTTCTACAACGTAAGCCAGTCTTGTTTTCAACCAAACCCATGAGATCTAATGCTGCTATTTGTTGTTAGAGAGCCCAGTTTGAATTTTAATTGTAAACCCCTGGAGATAAGCTTCACAATAAAGCATGCACAAAATGTTAAAGAGAGTATGGCACAGAGGAGGCTAGGATGTTTATACCCAGCTATTATGGCAAAATATAAGTCTTAGTGAAAATTACAGAATGGCAGCACGAGCAAGCTCAAGTTAAAGAGAACTGTATTTCTTGAAAAGAATGCTAAAAAAGGAAATTAGACCCCTTTATGTTAGAAACACAAAACTGATGAAAGACCTTGATGCAATGTTTCAGAGTTCTGTGGAACCTATAAAAAAAGAGGGAAATGATTAAAAATTTGGCTTTTATGAAAGAATAAGAACATAAAAAAAAATCTCAAAATCATAAAGATCTACTTCAAGAGGTATAAGCTGAAGGTTTTCATTTTTTTGAGTGCACTTGTTTTGCTGCAAATAAGTTGTAGGTTAAAGAGTGCCTTCTACATGTTTGTAAAATGGTAACATTCTCATAAAGTAAAGTACATTTGAAGTTTATAAAACTAAGGCAATGCACTCAACTGACTTTGAACTTTTTACAACCTTTGAAACACTTTACTGAATGAGCACAGGTTGAATGAAGTTTCTTTTTTTTCCACCCCCACAAAGAGAATTTTTTATGGTCTTTTATTCTCACCATCATCTTTCTCTTTTTTTCCCCTCCTCAGATAACCCCATTCTAGCAAACTAATTATTACCAGAGTCTGGAGGAATATGTGTGGGAGTGACATTGGATGCGAAAGAGGAAAAGGAAAGAAGCAGACAGATCACAGAAGCTGGCCATTTAGTTCTCAATGTCATCCTTCACCTACCTGCTAAGGATACTGCGAAACACACATCAAAAGAACAACAGTACAAACACACCTACAGTTTCCTTACTGCACTTAGATGATGTGAGTTGCACCCTTTGGGCAATTTAAGGCTAGAGAAGAGTTCTTTAAAGCAATAAAAGAAATGAAAAAATAATCTTTTACACAATGCACTGTAAATATTTATGTTTATGCTTGTGAAAATGTGCACAACATGCTTTTTGATGGCAGCCCATCAGTGCTGCCTTTTCCCATCCAAAGCAAGTCAAATATTTCCTTCTTTAATTCCCATCTATAAAGCTCCTTAATTGCACAAACAAGACATTTAAAGTGCCTAATGATCCATGTTTTCATCTGTGTACTCACCAACATGTCAGTGGCATGAAGGTAGTGCTTGCTTGCCATATAGGTCTCCAGGCGCTGAGGAACCTGTTTGATACTTTCAATTTCATCCAGGAGCTGGAGGACATGCTTGTGTTCGATGCCCTCGATCCACAGCTTCCTCAACTCGTCCCTTTTACAGTGGAGCAGCATTTTACAAGACAAGAGGTTCTCCTTCACCTGCAGAGCAGAATAACACAAGAAATAGATAGCATTGCTCTTTGAAGCATATAGTTTAAAACTTTGCGGTGTATAGAAATGAACTCAGATAGCACCCAACCTAAAATAATATGTAACTGTATAGGAAACTAAGAAAATGCAGGTGGCATGAGAGGGAAAAAAAACCCATGATTTTAACATTCTTGAAATCCTTTAAAAAACTATTAATACAAGTGTGTC
>JAOXNZ010000074.1:11236613-11247528 GCA_028566095.1 Kryptolebias brasiliensis
TATATGCATGAAAGCATTTTTAATAAAAAGTGGGGTTAGAAGAGAGTGAATCTGGTTTAGACTATAGTGATCAGTAATGGAGTCCTGTCCGTATGCACAATTCTTTTCCACAAAGAGACACAAATGCACTCTTGGTGTAATTTATCCCTCACATGTTTGAATAATGGAGTATCAAGTGAGAAGTATTTAATGAAGGAGAAGTGCCTTTATGATTCCACCACTCAGGAAGGATTAGGGAGAAGGCAGGCACCGTTCTTTGCATGAGTAGCTCTGCAGCCGGGCTCACTTCCACGTGGCTTCCTGGGGACGCTGCCAAGGAGCAGAATGTCAATTTTAAAAGAGCATCTCTTTCCCTTGAGCTGCCGAGTGACGGTTAATGCTTTTGTGCATTAGTGAGGCAGGACGGGCCATCCATCACCGCCGCTTTGAGGGTGTGTAAAGTATCTGCATGTGCTGATTGCATGCAGGTAGCGTTGCTCTCCTCCAAGCTGTGGTGAGGTTATAGGAGGGGAAGACGAAGTAAGAAGGGAGGGTTTCCTTAAGGGAGCATACAAGGGTGGCAGAGAGCATCTGGAGACAAGGATGCTCACTGGTGTCAGAGTGGGGCGGGTTATTTATTTATTTTAGGGTCGTGGGAATACTGGAAGCATCTTCTTGCTGATTAACTTTTTTGCTTTTGTTTGTTTAAACATATTGCAAGTTTTACCTCTAAGAGCAACTGCTGGGAGGGAAGGAAAACATGCTTAAATGTTTGTTAATTTTACGCAAATGTTTGGGCATCTTTGATTGTAATTTAAGGAGTTAAAGGTGAGCTGATATCAAAAAGGAATAAAGTCAAAAATAGCTGTTTTTTATTCCTCAATTCTTCCCACAGAATGTTAAATTCTGAAGCTGTCTCGCATGAGCTGCTATTAAGGTCTCTCCATAGATTTTTGAGCTTTAATTCAGGAAACTGTAAACCTGTGTGGAATTTTGATGTGTGTTTAGGATATTTACCTTGTTGTAGAAGCTGATTTTTTTGTTTGAAGTCTGATGTTAACTAAACTTATTCTTTGGTTCACTAGAGTAATGTTCAAAGTCTCCACGGCTGCAACACAAGCTGAAAAAATCTACCCCTGAGCAGCTGAAGAGGTGTTCTTTTTAAAAAAAAAATTTAATCTTTGTTTTTCACACACACCCTTGTTTATCGCACCTTTAAAAGTTTTATTTTACAGACATCTTTCCACATGACTTGTTTCCAAATTGCATCAGACGTTAATTTCAAACCTCTGTCAAACATTTGGATTGTTTATCAGTTTTAATTACTCAGGTACAGAGTACAAAACAATGTTATGTTACAGCAAGCACTGCTCTGTACATAGAAATAAATTTGCAGACCTAGTCTCGCCTTTTAGGAAAATTAAATCATTAAAGATACCAACACAAAAAGTACACATCTTGGATGAACGCGAAGAAAAATAGTGACCAATTTAAATCTATAAAAGCTGGTGTTTATCACAGATTTGTCTTTGTTTTTCTTTCACTGTTTCACCCAAGTTAAAAACTCTAAAATCAGTTAACAGATTTATTGCTGTTCCATTCTTGAAATCCTTTAAAAAACTATTAATACAAGTGTGTCCACTTTGGTGCTTTAAAACCAACAGGAAGGGGGCTGGAAATACTAAAAATGCCTTGTATATTTATAAAAGTTTTCAACAAAATGATGAAAACCTCAGGCTGAAATTGAGCAGAACTGGGAGTCTGTAATGACATATTGAAGAAAAAATTGTAAATAATGGAGACATTTTTGACCTAACTATTAGGATATCTTGGTTTCAGGTATTTGTGTTTGCCTTATCACGATTTTGTTTTATTGAAACACTTACACACAAATTAGATGTCGTTTGTGTTATATGAGCACTTTTCAGTCATTAGGAATGTTGAAGACAACCACAAAATAACAATAATTAAAAAAAGATCCAGCAGCACAACTTGGCTGGATTAAAATTTTTCTATGGCTGTAAAAAAGCACAAACATTGACATAAGACACATTTCTACAGCATGTAAAAACAAAAGTAAAGGCATGTATCCATTTTCAGACATGTCTTTGCTTTATACCTGTTTGATCTTGTTGCGGGAGCTGGTGATGCGCTCTGTGATACTCTGGTAGGTTCGGATAGCAGTAGTAAGTTCAGCATAATGCTGAACAATCAGTTTATCCAAATCCCTATCACACGTCTCAAAGGCCTCTTCAAGGCGACCCTTCTCTGTCTCTCTGTCCTGCACATCATCACTGCTGGACAGAGTCCTGCATCACGAAAGATGAAAAGAGAGAAGGGCACAATAAGAATACAAAGAGCTACAACACTGTAGAAAAATTCAGTTGCCAAACTTAATGCATGACTGTATATATTTTGATGTAACAAAAACTGATAGACAATAAATGAAAACAAGGCGTTTCATAAATTTGTCTAACAAACTAAGGACGTTACAGAAGTTAAACAAAAGTGTCAAATTTTATTTATCTTTGGTGTTGCAAACTAGATTCACAACATTTGAAAACTGTTTCTAAGAAAACATAGTTCATGCAGAATTTAGGTAAGACTGAAGCAAAAAACAGCCCTCTTTTGAAATGAATGACGATTAATAATCACGATAAGTTTTGTTGGATTTTTTTTTTCCAAGCAAACATCAAGGCTTAAAGACTACTGTTATTTAATATCGTGTATACAACAATAGCAAATGTGTAATGAAATAAGTGTTTATTTTCTTCATATAATTTACAACACAGGAAGGAAGGATGTAGCTGCCTCCCATGTAGCTTTTATGCTAACTGCCAATTCGAGCTTGAGAGCAAATGCGAGCCCAATAAATAAGCTGTCTGACGTCTTAACTGCGCTGTTAGCCAACATAAAGAATGTAAAATAATCTTACCTAATGACAGAGATGAGAAGACCTGAAGGGTCTTTGTTTTTGCTGACAGCACTCCTGTATTTGCCTGAATCAGCTGCCATTTTTCCAGCTGCGGGACTCAAACAGGAAGAGGGGAGCGCGAGGGTGAACAACGGAATTCTGGGAGTTGTAGTTTCAACGCAGAAAATTGCACTGCTAAGATGATGCACATCTGACTTAAGCTTCATTTACTGCCACAAATGTCAAACCTAACGTGCTTGCATAATAAATATTTCATAGTCAGACTTTATTGGTAGATTTTATATATGCAAATATACATGAAAATATTGATATTTATGGCATTATAAACATGAATATAAATGTATGTATCTCAGTTACATATTGGCATGTGCAGTTAGAGACTTTGTGCATGTGTTATAGAAAAGTCAAAATGCTTGACCATGATAATTTGTTGTTGCTGCTCTAAGTAGATTACAAATTAGAAAAAAAATAAACATAAAATCTTCTTTTTCTTTCAGCTGTTCCCTTTTCAGGGGTGGCCACAGCGAGTCATCCTCCTCCATCTAACTATGTCTTCTGCATCCTCTGTCTTGACTCCAACAACCTTCATGACCTCTCTAACTGCATCTATATATCTCCTCTTTAGCCTTCTTCTTTGTCTTTTTCCTGGCAGCTGCATCTCTAACACCCTTCTACCAATATACCCACTGTCTCTCCTCTGCACATGTCCAAACCATCTTAGTCTGGCCTCTCTAACTTTAGCTCCCAGTCGTTCAACATGTGTTGTACCTCTCATGACCTCATTCGTAATCCTATTCATTCTTGTCACTCCCAAGGAGAACCTCAACATCTTCAGCTCTGCCACTTCCAGTTTTGTCTCCTGTCTTTTTGTCAGTCCCACTGTCTCCAAACCATACAACAAAGCTGCTCTCACCACTGTCTTGTAAACCTTTTCTTTGACCTTTGCTGCCACCCTTTTGTCACAAATCACTCCTGAAACTTTTTTCCATCCACTCTACCCTGCCTGGACTCTCTTCTTCACCTCTTTACTACACTGCCCGTTTTCCTGGACAGTTGACCCTAAGTACTTGAAGTCCTGCACCTTTGTGACCTCTGTTCCTTGTAGCCTCATTGTTCCCACCTGCCTCCCTCTCATTCACACACATGTACTCTGTCCTGCTGCAGCTGACTTTCATCCCTCGTCTTTCAAGTGCCTACCTCCACCTCTCCATGTTCTCTTCCACCTGTCCCTGTTTTCACCACAGATCACAATGTCATCTGCAAACATCATAGTCCATGGGGATTCCTGCCTGACCTCATCTGTTTGTCTGTCTATCACCAGTGAAAATTAAGAAGGGGCTCAGAGATGATCCTTGACGCAGTATCTGTCACTCCTACAGCGCACCTCACCACTGTCCTGCTGTCATCAATGTCCTGTACCAGGCTAACATACTTCTCTGAAACTCCAGATTTCCTCATACAACACCAAAGTGCCTCCCTCGACACCCTGTTGCATGCTTTTTCTAAATCCACAAATGCACAATGAAGTTCTTTCTGACACTCTCTGTACTTCTCTATCAGCATCCCCAAAGTCTTCGACTAACAATAGCTCAATTTCTGCTGTCACCCTGTTTGTCAACAGCACCGGTGGTGGTCATTGTTAACCCGGGCCTCGATCAATCTGGTATGGTTTTGCTTGGATGTATTCGCATGTTTGTTTTGGTAAAAGTGTTTTATGCCAGATGCCCTTCCAAACAAAGCATAAAAAACAGCTAAATTTTAACATTTTCAGTCCGGTCTTCTTCAGACAGACAAAGAGACAAGCAGTGTAGGTCAGTGACTTAATAGCTAACCCCATTTAGAACATATATTGCTGGATTTTGCAGGGCTTCTCTGTGTTGTATCTCTGACCATATCTGCCTAACCATTGAGAATGGGAGCAAACATTGATTCTGGAGCAAAAGAGGTCGATCTCCAGCAGCCTTAGTCCTGATTGATGTGCTGGTGGAGTGACTAGAAAGCATTGCAGGTGATCTTTGTTTTTGAACCACCTCCCCAATAAGCAATTGCTGTGTTATACGATAGCAGGTGTTTTATCTTCTTTTGAAAGAGTTTCACATCCCAGGTCCAAGTTTAATTTTGAAGCTTTTATCACCTAACCCTCAAAACCATGTCTCATCAGTTCAAACTATTTACTTTTTTCTTTTTAATAATGCAGGGCTAGGTCTGTTTCAGTAGACACCACTCTGACCTGATTTATACAAAGGTAATGAGATCTTTGTCAGATGTACTTATGTGATCTACATAAAAAAAAAAACTGCTGCGGCAGCTACAATGGCAGCCATTTAATATTCAGTTTAGGGTGTAACTCTTATAGTATAGTGGACTCTCTTTCTTAGAATAACATTATATTTTTCAGTTTCAATGCATAATTTTGTTTTGTTTCTCTCAAATAACTTGTTGTTCTTTCTGCTGCTCCCTTTATTTATTTCTTTTTCCCAGGAGTCACCACAGCAAGCCAACTTGCATAAAGTATTTGCCAATTGTTTTTATGCTGGATGCCCTTCCTGATGCAACCTGGGCTCAAACCTGCAGCCTCAGGATTACAAGACCGAAGGCCCCTGTTTCTCAAAGAACAACAAATCATATTATTTAAAATAAGACAAAAGAAACTGTTAATGCAATAACCTGCAGGTTTTTTTCAATCAGATGGTTGAGGTTAATAAAATTGGGGGTGGGGGGGGTGCAATTTTGAGGTCACAGCTAATGTACAATAATGCTTTTATCACATATCCCAGAAAAAAAATGTTAGGATAAAGGATTGCCTGAAAAGAAGTTTTTCCTTTTTCCCACTCAGTAACACACCTTGTTAAAGTGTGAAATGTACCCAGGGAATGTGGTGTAAAGCATTGCATCTGGGAGAGACTTTCTGGATTATTCATACTGAGCTGGATCAAATATAAAATTAGTCCCACATCATCTACTTCTATTCTTAAGGGGTACAATAATGACCTCTGCAGAAATTACACAGGTGCCAATTTAAACTTTTTTTCTTTTTCAGAGCCAGCTTGTTGGTCCACAATATAAAACAAAAAGTGATTTTAGTTCTTTGAAAGATTCCTTTCAGAAGTACTCACCGAGCAGGATATCTAAAAGTAAGTTCATACAAATTATGCTGTATTTCATGCTTACAAACATCCCAGAAATACATTAATAGAGTTCCAAGAGTAATACATAAAAGACTGATTTAATGAGATACAAACTGTCAAAAGTTCTTAAATAAAAAAGTTACAACTGAATATTATTACTGCAACAATCACAACTTTCAAGTAAGTCAGTGATTTTCAAAGTTGAAGCAAGAGTAATTCCAACTGACAAGTCCTTGAAGGTTTACGCCAGGTTGCTGTCAGGGAGGTTTGACAGATTGTTACACCTCATATTCAGGAGAAGCAGTGTGGCTTTTGTTCAGGTCATATCAGATTTTAACAAAGTGAACCCAGAATGCAGAATCATCTCCCCTTAAAACAAAACTGATTTATTAAACATGGTGAAGATTTTGAATTGAGATGAGAAGCTAAATGTCTGCAGCTACAGAACAGAAGTCCAGTTGCTTTTGTTTAACCTTTTTTGGATTTATTTTTTTATTAAGCATAACAAAAGGCTGACAAGGCCACAAACCAACAATAACTAACTATCACCAAAAGACATGCAGAACACGATCTCACTGTGGCAAGAGCACCAACAAAGAGCTTGCAAGGTGACTGAATATAAAGGCTGAGGGGGAGTGGGAGATTGTCACAGCTAGACTGATAGGTAATGGGGAACAGGTGAAGTGGGCGTGGCAGGCTGATTGGAAAAACTAGTGAGAGAGCTGACTGAGGGTAAATGAATAGTGGCACAAAGAACACAGAGGACACAGGGAGCAGAACTATATAAAACATATAAAGAAACAGGGAATGGTGGCGGTAATGCTCACCTTCAGTTTTTTGCCAACAGCCAATAAACTCCACAAGAACTCAAACGCAAGGATCACAAAACAAAACATGAAAATTAAACACAGAAGATCACCAAAAAATAACTAAAAATATCCAAATCCAGAAATTTGGGTATTTTGGAACAGTGGACTACATCTTCATCCTTGCAGAGTTGCAAAGGGAGTTTGACTCTCCACTCCTATGTGTTCTGTGAATTTGGAGAAGGCTTATGACTATGTGCCTCAAGAAATTCTCTGGGAGGTGCTGCTAAAGCCTAGTCTCTATATAACAAAAGTGAGAGCTTTGTTCCCATTTTCTGCATAAAGTCAAGCTTGTTTTCGGTGCATGTTGAACTACACCAGGGCTTCCCCTTGTCTCTGATCCTGTTTGTGGTGCAGATGTGGAGAGGAGGGTGTCTGGTTTAAAAACTTTGGGCTCTCATCTCTGTTTTTTGAAAATGATGTGGTTCTGTTGGCATCCCCAGGCCATGACCTACAGCATGTACTGGGGTGGTTCATAACTGAATTGGATGCAATGTGAGCTCCTAAAAGTCCAATGTTTTCCACCAGAAAAAGCTGGATGCTACTTTAGATCAAGGGTGAGTCAAGGGTGAGTGTTTTCCTCAAGCAGAGCTTGAGGAAAAGAGCTAAACTGAAAGACAAAGCTCTCAATTTACTGGTCCATCTATGTTCCAGATCTATGTTTTCTCACTTTTGGCCATGCGGTATGAATCATGGCTGAAAGAACAAGATCCCAGATACAAACAGATGAAATGCTGAAACCTTTGGAGGTTTTCCAGGCACATCCCACTGAAAAACCCCAGACAATCCAAACAAGTATTATATAGTAAGACGAAAAAAAGTAATTCAATGGTTTAACTTGATTCCGGCTTTAGGTAATTTGTTGCTTTAAAGACCTTAGCAGGAACACGAATGATCTAAAAAATGCTGTATAATAAATAAAATATATAAATTTGCATTTTCATTAACATAAGACAAATACAAAATGCTACAAAGGGTAGGGTTCTCTTTGTTGCACAGTAATTATGATTTACAATTTATTTATTTCAAAAGGTATTTAAAAAAAAAGTCAAATAAATGTACCCAAGTTAACCAAAGACAATTTTTTTATCAATAGCCCCTTTGCCTGAAAAGAATCATTAAGAATTTAAAAACAGTGTTACTATTTTATCATTAATTTATCTGCATCACAAAGTACCATAGCTGAGCTGCTTGTTACAAAAATCTTTCTTGCCAAAATATTGCTGATGCAGACTCTTTCTTTTCACACTGCGCCATTCATTCTTGCTGCTTTTCCATAAGCACCATATTCAACGCAGCCTGAGGCGTTTCAGAGCATGCCCCAAGGACATTACTGCACATTATAATTCTTTATTGCATAATCATTTCATTGCAGAATTCCTGCAGCAAAAAATGAGTACTCTATGGAGAATAAAAATGTGACAAAAGAAGAAATATTAGAATTTCTGTTATCACGGAAAATCCCAGCAGATGCAAAACAATAATTTTATACTGTAAGGTATAATATGTATATATGAGTGACAGTTTACAAGAGAAACCTAACCCTTGAGAATAGCTTTATATAAAATGTTTTTGGTCAATGAATGTATTGTGTCAGATGATTTATATCAGCCTTCAGTTTACATGGAATTTTGCACTAATATCAGAATCAACTGCATTGAATTTTTAAAGGGGTTGGTATTGATTCATTTTTTTTACATCATATCAAACAGATTGCAGAAAAACAAAAATACAACAATAAGCAGAAAAGAGCATTATTAAAATTGCACTGGGATATGTGTATAATATATCACATTTACAGGCTTATTTTTATGAACTCATATTTTTTCTCCTCAAGGCAAATCAAACTTCCAGTGGCAGTTTTAAGTTCTGAAAGGCTCTGTGGGTTTTTCTTTAGAGATGTAGTATAAAGTATGTATGACTGCCTAGCAAACTGGGAATCCCTCAGTGGAATTGGAGTTGATTAGTTTTTTATGTAAATGTAAAAGAATTAACATTTTTTATTCAGTAATTTATTGATTGCAATGTTTCGCTGATGGCAACATATTCTGTCTCTCAAAATATGTGTGCATTTTTTAGATGATATTATTTTAAATCGTGATTTTTTTTGTATGTTTTATTCATTGTGCGGTCCATATGCCATACATTTATTTTTGGCTCATTTTCTGATTAATCTTTTCTGATCTGACTGGTGTCTAAGAAAGTAAACTGGCTTATTTGTTGTGTAAAGCTTGCTTTACTGTATTTCATGTATGCTTTAGGTTTTTTGTTTACTTCAAAAGGAACAAAAAGCAGATTTAAGACAAAATATTATTAACAATCGCTAATGCCGGACCCACAGTAATTTATCATTTTTTGTCTCAACTTTTTTTTTTTTATCTGGAAATGTCAGAGAAATTAGGGGTAAACAGGTTAATTAGCTGTAAAGAATTATCTTAGATATCTTACAGTAATAATAAGTTAGAATTTTTTTCTTCCTTGAAGAAAGAAAATATCAAACCATACACACACAAACAGTGTGTATTGTATTTGTATTGACATCAATTATGAATTGAATCACTTATTGAATCGGTTTTTGTTTGTGGCAGTAGTCATCAGTGTATTTCAGCTTGAATAGTGTAATACCACATTTTATATAATAACATATTTAAATATAACTCTGATAAAAAGTAAATTAGTTTTAAGCAAGTAATACCAATTTTGTTGTAATCTGATTCATGCTGGATCTTACTGACCTCAATATGTCTGAATTTGTTGAGATAACTTTCAATTGTGGACATACTCTTCATGTTCAACTGTATAACAAAAATTAAACATTTTATTTTGGTGATAGTTTATATTGCTGATGACAAAACATTAACTTAAACCAATACCGTAGCTATAAGGTTTAGAATAACTCTCAGTGAACAGAGACATCAAACATAACGTGGAAAAGTCAGAGGAAATCTGCTATATGTCACATTCCCACCCTGCCCACTTGCTAACAACAATCAATGAACATCGCTGATATACAGAACGGCGAGACTTCTGTCCAATCAGCTTGCATGTTCTTCACACACGTCATGCTAAGGAAGTTCAGCTAGTTCGGACTATGAAACTGTAGTTTGGGCCCTAGCTTTACCTGGCTTTAAAGTGAACTTAACAAAAACAAAAGTGGATGTCTATATTTCATATTACATGCGACCTAGATAACGGACACTTGTGATAATCTCTGCGGTTCGACAATCATGGGAGCGAACAACAGCACCCGGCGTGTGTCATTTGAGTCCGATGACAACGATAATGTAACAGTGGTGAAGGGCATACGGGTACGTTTCTTGAGACAAACTGAGACAGGTGCTATGAATGAAATACTAATAATACTGTAAAAAATGTGCCAACAAAAAAATGCCTTAGGCTTATCCAGAGGGTAAGTATAGTGCTTAGAGACTTGGCACATCGATTGGAAACTTGTGAAAGCTAAAGCAATACTGATAGACAAAAGTTGAGGGTAAAACGAACCGAGTTGAATCCAGCTGTAATTATGTTTAAACAGAGTAAACTTAATGTTGTAGGGATGTTAATGGAACGCCTGCTTAATTTTGACACCTCAGATTCATATCATACAGCTCCTTGGTTTATTAATTCATTCATTGTTTTCTTTACATGTGATAAAGAAATGTATGTGTTATTTAATATATATAACTGCTGTTTGGAAGCTTTAGAAATTCACCTGTGCCACCCTGAGCTGATGTTAAATTTAGATTGAGAGGCTTTAGCCAATCAGATAAGACTTTAGTGAGCACGTCTCTGTCTATTATTACTCACTTAGTAAGCCAGCACAGAACTGTTTTGTCCTGTTTATCCCAGCATATTTCTACTATAAACAAAAACGGTTTCCCTATAAACACTATTCAGTTTACCATTTTATAAAAGTCAGAATTTATTGTTGTAGAAATCTTAATTTCACCAAGACTAGGATAAAATGCTTGTTTACGTCCATAGTTTATAGCCAGGATAAGAGTAAA
>JAOXNZ010000074.1:11255571-11267202 GCA_028566095.1 Kryptolebias brasiliensis
GAATTTTTCACAGTATAAATCTGTGTTCTTGGTCTGTCTCTTTATTTTTAGTTGTAAGACAAGCATGTTTGCTTCAGAGACATTCCACAAAGAACATAACATTTCTGTAAAAACAAAAAAAGAAACCTTAATCTTGACATTAAATGTGAGACTTGTGTTGTGCAACCTAACCACCAACAATCATCAAACTTCAGTTATACTTTTCTTTACCTTTATTCTTGTTATCCTCTCTTAGCTCCCTGTTTATGACAGTTTTTATCAAGGTGCACTACTGTCAAAACTTTTTTTCTAGGTTTTAATAAGAATCTGAAGACTTTTTTTATGTGACTATTCTCCGCTTTCATTAACAGTCAAAAAGGTCAGCATCAGTCTTTCCGATCCCTACTGTTTCCAATTTACCTCTCTTCCGAAGCACATCAGCACATTTTCCCTTCCTCCCTATTTGCTGTCGTCCTCTCCTTTTGCTCTCCTGCAATCAATTAATCATGTCTTAGAAAGGAGGGCACAATGCTGAGATAATTTCCTGGGTGTAGAGGAGTGATCCATTTGCACTGCCTGATGAAGAAACACACTCGTCTTGCCCATTCCCTTTTCCTTTCCCTTCTCTTTGAATCATTTTCTGCCTTTTTTGCATCTATCCCTTTCTATCCCTTTCTTGTGTGAACCTATAATAGATGAACATCAAAAAGAGTGTTGCTCCGTTGTCTTCATAAATAAAACAGTTTTCATTTGGTTGAGGAGGTGGTGTTAACTTAGCACCTGGTCTACTATGTAATGCCTCATTCAAGGCAGAAGAAATTCAGCAGTTTCAAAAAATAAATGTACATTTTTTAATTAATTTTTGGATTTTTTAAAAATGGAACTTCAGCAAATACTGATGTCTAAAAATGAGCAAATTACAAACTTGCAGTATGTTCAATTTTCTTAGTTCAGGGCACAGTAAGATGCATTTCATTCATTTTTTTATTTTACTTTTGCAAATTACAGTTTTGGTCTGGTTATTTACAAAATCCTGCTGTACAGTGGAAATACAGACTAACCAAACACCCTAATGATTAGGAAAGAGTTTATTCTTAGTTTTTTTGTACACCCCTACACCCCTTTCTACACCCAGGAAATTATCGCAGCATTGTGCCCTCCTTTCTAAGTTCTAATTTCCTGAAAGATGATACTTTTCTTTTTTAAATTCTTTTAAGTTTAGTTGTTTCTTTTTTGTTTTTTTTTGTTGTTTTTTTGGTTTAAAAAAGAGAAAAGAAACAGATACACACTGTAAAACAAAACCATGATAAATTCCTAACAGAAGTTGAACAGTCACATTGAAAGTGATTTAAATTTTATAGTGTGTTTTTGAATTATTATTTTTGCTTTAAAAATGGGTAATAAAAAGTATTCCTACATTTTGTTTTATGCAATGTTGCTGTGTAAAAAAAATCTTGGGATTTTGAGGATTTGTGGAGCTTCGATTAGGCACGATTCCATCTGTTTGGCTGTAGGGCCATAAATGAACTCCAGAGATCTGGCTTTGCATATTTTGCTCTGGCAGAAGTGAAGTAAAGGCTTCTGAGCCGAGAGTTTATTTAGGTTCAGCCTAAACTAATTTGTAGAAAGGAGCGGGTGCAGAGAGCAGATTTGCCTCTGCTGCTTCTCTGTGAGGCATCAGAGCAGAACAACTCCGAAAAGGATGAGAGAGAAGGTAGGATGAGGGTAAAAGAACTCTTACACCGGCCCTTCTCTTCTCCCTCAGCCTAACACATCTTTTGTCACTGTACTGGTTCTTCCTTTTTACTTTTCAAGACACTTTCCTCCACTTTGCACCTCATGCCTTGTTAATTCAACACCACCTTTTTTTCCCCCTCATCTTTTGCTGTTTCTCTCAAAAAATTTCCCTTTTTTTTTTTGTTTCTCCATCCTGTTGCTGTATTGCTCAGTCTGCTTTCTTCCGTTTTAGTCATGTTCTATTTTTCTATCAAACTCTTTTCTTGTGCGTGAAAGCTCGTGTTTGAAAGTCCAGCCCTAACACTCAAAGGTTAGTTGTTGTTGTGAAACTTCTGCCCATTATTTCAGCATGTAGTCGAGCAGGCCGTTTTGGCCTGTGCAGTATAATTGCATGTCAGACTTCTGAGTGAGAACACTGACCTTCTCTGAGCTTCTGCATTCCTTCTCAGTTAGGCAGCCACACTAATAAATTCTTTATTGGTCCAAAATCAGATACAAAGAGTCTAGCCTATAAAAATATTACAATATAACTATACCAGAAATCACACTAGAAACACAGAACATTTTCAGCTCATTTGCTAAAGGTTTGAAAGTGTTGAAGTAAAAAAAAAAGGGTTTTGATTCTGTCTGTAAATTGTGAATCTTCCTTCAATCTTAACCAGCAACCTTGCACTGCATTTCGACTTAACTTTATTATATAATCAAGACCATTATAAACATAGTTCTGTCTTGTAACTAAACATCTATCACACAGCAGCATTGAGAGGATAATAGAATGACAATAATAATGCAAAAAGAACTGTATGATTTGTGGTTAAGTTAAAACCTGTATCAAAGAGACAACCAGCAGCTGGTTTCATAAACAGTTACTTTTGTTCTATTTGTAGAATCCATTTCATTCAGTTTAATTGTGTTTATCTGATGTTATCAACATAGAGTTTAGCTTTAAAAGACATTCAATTACAGCACAGAATGATCACATTCAGTCCTCTAAACTTATACCACTCAACAAAAAGGCTGATTTGATTTTTTAGATTTGATATTCAAAAGTAAAAGTGACATTTTTTGACTGAGGATTATGGTAATTATAAGTACTTATATTGTTGAATAGAGTCTACCAAAGAATTTATGCTCTTTTAGATATTTGTGGGTTGTTTCCAATACTATGTACTTTGAGGAACAACCTACCAGTATCAGTTTTCAAAAACTGCATCCTGGTGTGGTGTATGGTCACAGCACACATCTAAATATAGGTTTGTTGCACTGTTTTACAGAAACTGCAGTCAGATATGGTGTATGCGTGTGATCATATGTGTGTGAGCATATGTCAGGGGAGAGTGCATACATCCATAAAATATTCATAGCCAGCATTCAGAGACATTATTTCTACCATCAATATTGCATTGGGACTTTAAATGCTTTTGTTTCAATGCACCTGGGTTTAGCCTGCACTGGTATGGAAGCTTACCAGACATTTTTTCCCACTACTGTATTGAAACGCATCTTGTGAAGATGAAAGTTGGACAACAGGAAGCATAAATTGGGTGAGGAGATTAGGTAGGCGACATGGCATGACTGATGGGGAGTAAACAGGAGATAAGACAGAAGGCATTAATTTAAACAATCTTTTTTTTTTTTTCTGTGTTACTGTTGCAAGGATACTAATGTTCGCCCTTTGAGGACTTTGTGATGATGGCTTAATGGATTTGTCTTTTGCAATTTTGATCATAACTAATCATTTTTGATCATGATCAAATACATTCATATACAAGCCAAAGCTTAACTTTGAGTATCATATAGTTGGTCTTGAAAACTTCTCCCATACTTTTTCTTAAAAATAATGACATAAACATTAATTGTTTCTTTAAAAATAACTGAGGTATTTTTAAAGTAAAACATTCCGCATTTTGTTTTCACAAGTTGACACAATTTCCTGAGATCTTAATAAAATATTTGAAATACCACAAAATTCTATAAAAATACAATACAAGAGGTTCTTTAACTAAAGCCAGTTTCAGTTTGCTGGCAGACAAGTTTGAGTTTGAACAATCAGTAATACTTAATAACCTTCAAAGCACATTATTTATGAGAGAGCATACAGTACTTAGACTGAGAGCTCTCACTCACACTTACCACAGTAATAGAAAAAAAACCTGACTGGTAGTGGTCTCTTTTTTTAGGCACAGTCTTGTTTACATATAGTTCATTAAACTGACCAGTGTTGAAGTAATGTAACTGCCAATTTGAAATGGTCAACATTCTACAATCATGTCACATTTCTGTCACATATATTTTCACCGGTAACTTTTTTAGGTACACCTTGCAGGTCCTGGGTTGGTCACTCTGTTGCCTTCAGAACTGCCTTAATTCTTCATGGCATAGATTCATGAATGTGTCCAAAAGATTCCTCAGAGATGGTTCATATTGACATGATAGCATCATGCAGTTGCAGCAGATTAGTCAGCTGCACATCATGATGTGAATCTCCTGTTCCACCACATTAAAGGTGCTTGAATGGATTTGAGAGCTGGTGACTGTGGAGGCCGTTGGAGTCCAGTGAGTTGAAAATCATCAGACCAAGCAACATTTTTCTAATCTCTCATTGTCCAATTTTGGTGAGCCTGTGCAAATTGTAGGCTCAATTCTCTGTTTTTAGCTGGCAGGAGCCGCACCCTGTGTGGTCTTCTGCTGCTGATCATCTGCTTCAAGGGTGAATGTGTTGTGCATTCAGAGTTGGTATTCCGCATACCTTGGTTATGAGGAGTGGTTATTTGAGCTACTGTTGCCCTTTTATCATCTTGAACCAGTCTGCCCATCTCCTCTGACTTCTGACATCAGCAAGACATTTTTGTCCACACAACTGCCGCTCATTGGATGTTTTCTCTTTTACTGACCAGTCTCTGTAAACCCTAGAGATGGTTGTGGGTGAATATCTCAGTAGATATACCTAGACCAGCCCGTTTGGTACCAACAGCCATTCCAAATTCAGAGTCATATAAATCCCCTTTCTTCCTCTTCTGAGGTTTGGTTTGAACTTCAGTCATCTTCACCCTGTATAGAAACCTAAATGCATTGAGTTGCTTCCATGTGATTGGCTGATTAGCTATTGGTATTAACAAGTAATTGAACAGGTGTACCTATAAAAATGGCCTGTGATTGCAGGCTCTATTCTACTCTATTTTGTCTACAGTTTTGAGGCTAACCTTAACAACTGCTGTGTATAAATGTTTATTTTTGAAATGGCAAAATGTTCTTGATACTGATTAATCAAAAATGGTAAAGTGGAATTTTCAAACTCTTACCAGGAGAAAACAAATTTGTCAAATGCCAGTTAAATTTGGGTTTTCTTGTGAGGTTTTAATCAAATTAGAGTTAGAGCATTGTAAGCTTTTAAGTAAAAGTGCTGTTTAAATTTCTCTGACAAAAGTAAAGGTAAAACCAACAGAAACAGAAAGGTTTTAACTTCCCACTTTTAAGATGAAGTGAATGCAGGTACAGGAAAATCAAGATTGCCTCTAACAAAAAGCCAGGGTTGTGTTATTTCTGTTTCTATTTTAAGGTGATAGTCATTTCAAACACCTAAAAAAGCCTGTCAAGCTTAGACAAATTAATATATTTTTATATTATGTCCTTTTTATGTACCCTTGTTGAAGGTCACTTCTTAAAAGGCAGACAAAATTCAACCAAATGTGTTACTTTTTAAATTAACGATACCTCCCTTGTTCTGTCTTTCTCTCCTTTTGTTTTGGGACTCAGTCCAATGAACAATCAAAACAACTGTTAATTAGCCAAGATTATCCTCCCCTTCTCAATGCCAAGCCAAAAAAAACCCACTTATCCTCCAAAGGCACAATACTTTTCTTTTCTCCTCCTCAGCTATTGTCTATTTGCTCTCTCTGACTGACTCAACCATTCTCCGTGTCAAAGCTCCCCTTTCCCTCCCAGTGCCAATCTTCTACAGTGGAATGAAAAATGCGTCCAATATCCCAGAGACAGGCCAATAATGACTGGAAAGCAATAGAGGTGAAGCAGACAGATAGCATCTAGCTAGTGATAGCAGTCTTTGCTTGGGTTAGCACTTGTGAGAAAGTCAGTAGTTTTGTGTTTTTTCAATGTTGTTTATTTTCTTAACCCCCTATACTTTTTCTTGACCAGATTGCAGTTTTTTTCCCCTCAAGTAGCTGTTTTAGATTTTAAAGAAACAAATCTGTTTGGTATAACAAAACATGTATTTTAGAAATGTTGTTTGCTTTTAATGTGGCAAAAAAAGAGCTATACCTAAAATCTGTGCTGGTTTGTATTTAAAACACTAAACTAAAATTAAAACCGCAAATTATGTGTGTTTTTGATCTGCTTTAGTGGCAAAACTTTCAGAGGATCTGTTCAAACTGCACATTTGTTAAAAAAAACTTTGACATGTCAAAAGGTTGAATTTGCTGCTTTTGCTGGCCCATAGAAGTACCATCAATACTATTTTCAAGAAAAAAAAATGTTTACTGTTCCTTTTTAGTTATAGTTGTAGCAGTAGCTAAAGCTTCTTTGAGTAAAGGTAGCTTAGATGCATTAGCAGTGCAGGCAGGGAGGCGTGGATTGTGGAGGAAATGGTGAATGTAAAAGGCCATTAGGAGGCTCCCCATGTGTCTGTGTGTGCGTGAGTCAGAGCCTGATGATGGATGGAGTGTGCTGACGTGCGCAGCCCAGTGGACTGTGAGACTGGACATGGCTGGTCTCTCTCCGTCTCCCTCCATCTCTTTCTCCCACTCTATGCTTCACTTCCTCGGGGCCAAACATGTCATGTCGCCACTGCTCACGCTTTCTACTTACTTTCACTGTTTTTCTTTCCTTTTTTCTCTTATTTCTCCTTGCTCTCTGACATTTAGTAACATAGCATGGCAGATTTAAGACATCAGGCATACTTCAATTATGTCTAACTGTCATCGAGTCTAAGCTAAAGGTATGTAGGTGAGCTGGTTTTACTCACCTGTCCATCACCAGTCGTCACAGTTTGTATATTGCCTATATTCTCAGGTGACTGAAGACATAAATGAGTTTTTCTATAACAGACAAAAATCTGTCCCTTTGACAGATTACTGTGTGCTTGTAATATGTAGAATTCTAGAGCTAAGACGTAAAACAAAACAAAAAAATAATTTACATTACTCATGTCTGTAACATACGCTCAGTGATTGTACTTTTAAATGATCATGATGAGCAATCCTGAAACCTGGGTGGGCTGTAAATAAGTTATATCTTTTGTGTTTATATAGCTTTAAAACTCGATGAAAATGAACTTCTTCCATTAAGTTCAGTTTTGGAAGTACTAATGTTGTTCAGCATTGTTTCCATTGTTGCCATCATATAGGACCACAACTGAGATTCAAATGAATAAACTGTGTATCATATCATTTTCCAACATTGAAAATGCATCACAGTCATTTAACATTCCCTGTCACTCTTAGGCATCATCCTTCTCATCAGCTGTATCTTTTATGAGCTCCCTGCATCTTTCTTCAGCAGACATTTATGAAGATCCTTGCTGTCTTCATTCAGTCTGTCATAACTCACTCCGGTGCTCACACTCTGTTCTGTGTTTATTGTACCTTGCCACTACTGTTTGATTTCTCACAGAAGATCACTTTTAGGGTTTCAGGGATGTTCCGCCTTATTCAATCAAGCGCACTGTCACCAAATAGGGAGTGTGTTGCTAGGCAACTATGAGAACCCAGTGGCAGGGTTCAAATAGTGGTCCTGTGTCTGAGAATGTGCTGCCTCCGTCTATGCGACTGCTTCACAGAATTGATCATTTCTATTGATAGGTAAACGTCTTTTCAGTGTAATTCTTTGCAATTTATATAGTTTTCACATTCGTTTTTTTAAAACATTACTCTTCAGTGTTGCCCTGCTTTGATATTTATGCAATACTAAGAACAAGTAAAGAGAAACAAACTACATCAAAATGTAAATCAGTATATGTAGATACTTGGCAGGAAGTTTTCTACAGTTTGCTATAATTTCAATTTAAATGTTGAGAGCCAAGGCAATCTTTTGTTGGTCTGTTCTTAGAAAGCACCATCTTTGTAATTTTTTTTCTTGTGTGATACATACCATCTTGAAAGGAGAAATTTTCATGAGCTGACATGAATAGGGGCAATTCAAAAGAAGCTATTTCACAATAGCTCAGTTGACACTGTATAGAAGAACACCTGCATTTAGCATAAATGCAATACAAAAAGAGAGACTTTTTAAATTTTTGTTTTAACTCTCAAATCAACAGAGAAGAACTCCTCTGTGCCTCTGACAGAAGAACTATCATTATTGCCTCTTGTCAGGAGTGAGGCTATTTCCTTTTCCAGCCATCGTGTCTCTGCCACACTGAAAAAAGCAGTCTGCAGAGTTCTGGTAAAAGGTCTCACTGTAGATGTTTCTTAGAGTTCAAGAAAATAAGGGTGGGAACAAAGATGCACACCAGTAACCAAGAGAAAGAAAACTGGCACGTTGAGAGAGGGTGGGCCCAGCTGCCCTGTAATTCTTGCTGTAAGGAAGGATGGAAGAGGTGGTCCAGCCAGAATATACTGCAAGAATTCCTGCTTTGACTGATACTCAGGTGTCAGACAGGACTCCTTTTACCAGCTCTAGGTGTATCTAAACGATGCAGCAAACAGGTGTAGACACATCACTTATAACAAACTGTGTTTTGCAAACAGTCTCACCACAGTGTTGATTCTGAGATGATACATGATACATGGTGACTAAACCACAAATATTGATTCTGTGGCATTACTAATAATACAGGGGTATTTTGTTTGGTATCCTATAGATGGTGTTTTCTTTCTTTTATACTCATTTAAAGCAACCATACTACAGTTCCTCAGTAAAGGAAATATTGTAGATGTTGTGCTCTTAAACTTGAAGAAGTTGATAGTTGTTTGGTACAACTTAACATGTTTATGCCAAAACTCTAATACAGTTGTTATAGATAATGTCAAGTTTTCCTCACAAAGTTGAAATGGGAATCCCACAAGGAACCATTTTAGGTTCTATCCTTTTCAGCCTGTACATATATTTTATGTATAGTATAGTGTGTTTATGTAGTGTCTGTGTAGTTTATTGTAAAACTCTTGTATAAAAACAATCAGGTTTCTTTAAGTGGCGATTATGTGGCTTATAATGTTTTGATATTATACAGAGTATGTTGATTGTAGAGATTGTTCAGCATTTGAATGGTTTTTAATGTTTTAGCAACCATTTAGACCTGTGAAAATGTTTAAATATTTGTTTTTGATTGTGTACAGGTTTGAGGCAGAGAAGGCCCGAGCATCAGCACAAGCTGAGGCTAAAACTCAATCACAAGTCCAAGCTGAAGTGTCCAGGATGTTGTCTGCAGAGCGGGCCTTGACCCTAGAGAGTCTCCAGCAGGCCATTCTAAGAGAAAGGATCACCATTGAGGATGAGAGGCTTCGAGCTCAGCTGCTTGTAAGTGTTTTCACAAAACAACTTTTAAAAATATTTCTATAAACCATGTTTTTAGATTTATAAAAACTATTGACTTTAGCTATTGTTGTCTTCCTGGATGTGCAATAAATGTTTCTGTTCTTCCTTTCTTTTTTCCACTTTTTCTGAATATGTGCATGCATGAGCGTATGTTTATTGTTCATTTTGCAAAGAGAATAACAAACACCTAAATCTATTTTAAAATATCTGTTGGATAATTCTGCACTACGAGCTGTGAATTGGTTTAAATTAGCAGGCAGTGGATTTTTGGATATTCACTCTGTGCCTGCAGAGGTTTCCTCTATGTGCTATGAATCCCCTCTCACTGTCAAAAGACATGGATTAGGTTAATTGTCAGTTAGGCGGGGTGTGAATGTGAGCGTGAATCGTTGTCTCTCTTTGTGTGTCAGCTGTGTGATTGACTGGCTCTTGCTTAAAGTCAGCTGGAACAGGTTCCTGCCACATGTGATCCTTTAAAGGATAAACATATTTAGTTGATGGATGAATAGAAATCTGTGGCACATTATCAAATAGGCATTTTAACTGTTTGACCTTGCAAGCACAAACTCACTAAGGGGCGGGGGGGGGGTGCAATTTGTAATAGGACAAGTTCCATTTCACAGTCTCATGCTCAGAATTGTACCTTTTTGGCTCTCATCGGCAGGGCATGGTTGGCACAGCAACAGATGTTTGTGCCATAAGCAGTAATTGCTGTAAGCAGTAATTCATAGAAGTGCTTCGATTTTGTCAACTGTCGCTGCCAAAAAAGACATTCAAGCACAAACAGTAGTTCTCAAAGCTGCTTCTATGTAAAACAAACTCAAAAGACTTTCACATTTCATTGTATACATCATAAAGTCATACAGTAAGTAAACATTTCTACTGAAGTTCAGTATTGTCCTTGTCCGAATCTCTTCCTGTTCATCCTGCTATTAAGAAAAATGCTCTCATTTTGTTCAGCTTGTGTCTTTATTTCCTCTAAATTGCCCTAGTAAACATTTTCAGATGAACATTCCCACCACACGCAGGCAGTTTGTTCTCTAAAAACTACATTTTCCCTGGAGTGTGGCCGCTGTTTACAAACCTACGCTATTGATTATATAGCTCATTTCACACGCTTATTGCAGTAATAGAAAAATTAATCATTTTGTTGAGAGAGAGTAGGAGCGACACGTTGATGTAATTCCTAGCCATCGGACAAGTATATGAAGAATATCTCATTTGGAACGGGACTATGATTGAAACAAAAAGAAGGAGATGGAACAGCATTGGTGAGGGGGGAAGTCCATGATTGGATGTTTTTCCCTTCAGTATCTGTGAAGAAAACAGTTTGATCCATAGGTTGTAATTCTGAGTAGAAAAAAGTTAGGGACAATGAAGGCAGGAGACAGAAGGAAGGATATGAAAATAACACATGCCTTGTACATTTTTAGTTGAATGTGTGCAGTCAGTGGTGTGTTTTACTTTAGTGTCACAGAAAGTTCCCATGGTTATTATTGCCTGCATCTTTCTAAGTAAAAAAAAAAAAAAAAAACCTTTCCTACTTCGAAGCCATTTCTTCCAGCCCTAAGGCTAACCCCAGACCATTAGCAGCCTTTATAACTACATATAGAAAAGGCTGTTGCTTTGGTTTCAGACTTATTCAACTATATAGTCGTTTGTTTCATTATTTGACTGTGATTTATGTTTTCTACCAAACTCAGTTGTTATTTTTCCTATTCTTTCTTTTCTTACAAAAGACACGTTGTCAGAGGTTTTGCCGTTTTAAATCACACACATGGTGATTCTGTGTGGTAATTTCTTCCATAAGAGCATTCTTTGGAGTGCTGAAGTTTTAATAGAATTCGACGGGTTATCAATGGAGGTGCAGCGCTGTTTGCACCGCTTATGTAATTGTCAAGTCGGACGCTGCCACACAGCCAATATTCTTTTCAACTGGAAATTGCCTTTTTGCGTTTTTAAAGACAGCCTCTCACCCAAGATATCTCCCATTCACTGTCATTTCACTGTGTGTTTGTCAAACTCCAGGATTGTTCGCAACCCATTGCGAACTCATCTTTGATGAAACATAAAATGTGTTTTGTGTGTGCGTGCATATGTGTGTGTTTCCATGTGCTGTCCTTTATTCTGCCTTTTTGCTTTAGTTGTTGTTGTTCTTTCGACTGCTCCCGTCTTCAGGGGTTGCCACAGCAAGCAAACTCGCACGAAAGATTTGGCAATTGTTTTATACCAGATGCCCTTCCAGCCACAATCTGGGCTCGAACCTGCAGCCTCAGGATTACAAAACCGCGGCACTGACCACCGAGCTACTTCAGACCCCCTCTTTTTGTGTTATTGTGAGACCTAATTTCTTTTTACTGAAAAACAGCATAAAGAGAAACGTATAAGAAAGAAAATTCCGATTTTTTTTTTTTTTTTTTGCCT
>JAOXNZ010000074.1:11268773-11282182 GCA_028566095.1 Kryptolebias brasiliensis
AAAAAAAAAAACACGGCTCTTTATTTAAAAAAAGCAAAAATATCTAATAATAAAAATGATCTATTCTTTAATCTAAAAGTTACTTGTTTTACAATTTACTTTTATTCTGTCAACTGATTGTGTCCTCCTGAATGTTTGTTATTCTCCAAGAAAATGGATCTTAATTGCCTTATGGTTTCTTGATTATATAAAGAATACATAAATGCTTTGTGATAAATGCCAAATGTATCGAGGGTGCTGGATGGTTTGTACCACCCCGGTGTGAATGCTTTCTCTCAGCCATTCCCTTTCCTGTCAGGCTGACTGGCAGCAGCCAGCCAGCAAGTCTACCGGTAATTGAAACTTCACACTATTGTAGGCAGGGGTGTTTGTTGTCATCGCCAGTAATGTTGGGTTTCCAGGGTTCTGTTGTCTGAAGGGAACACGTTCAGCATCAGTGGTCACACATGTAAGGCCGCTCAAGGGGAACCATAATAACAAAAATAGGAATGAAAGCGTGAACATGGGGTTTTGTGTCAGTTAGAAGCATAACTGAGTTTATGGTTTTTCTAATATTACATGATAGTTTAACCCTCATTAATATAAATACAATAATAATGACTACTATTAAATAATAGGCATGAGTAGGCCAAAAGCTTCATTTGCTGGATTACAGTGGCTATGTTTAGCAGAGTTTTGCAGTTGACTGTGAAATGCAAATAGTCACAATGCATTACTTCATTCTTTTGTCATCTGCTTACTGGCAATGTAATGACTGTATTTACATTCTTGTAAAACTGCTGACAGCCAAGTGTAGAAGAAGAGTGAAATAGTTATCAAACCTGAGTTTAATAATGAGACAATTAGTGTTTAATTGCATACAACAAATAATTAGCAATTATATTTACAGGTTAACAGTGAAATACAAAGAAGAAACATGTATTTGAATTAACTATATATGTAGTCCTATCTTTAGGGGCTGACAGTTTGAGCGTTTTGACTGAAATATTTATGCACACATGACACATACAAGTTACAGAACTTCCTTATCCCCAGTCTATGTCCATCTCTCAGTGCACACATCTGTATTTTAATGAAATCATAGACCTCCGCCATACCCTCTTTTTATTTTCAGCAATTCTGCTCCCGACAGAACCACGCTGGTCCATTGTTCAATCAATCACTCGCCATAGCTTCTCACCTAGACACAAGCTCCAACCCTCAGGCAGACTTTTCAATCAAACCTAGAGTCATCAATCCTTGCTCGCTCCAAATAGTGGTTTGAGTGGAGTAATGGCTTTGTCTACTACTAGTAACTGGTCTAAAACACTTAAATCTTACATTTGCTTTGCTGTGTTTTATTTGGCACCTTGACATTTTCATTTAGGGTTGCTCTGCCAAATTTAACAGTACCAGATATTCAGTTTTTCTAAATAATACAGACGTTTTCTGTTACTTACCCTATGGTCATTGTTATCAATTGGTTGTTAATTACACAATAAAGTGTCTTAGATATTAAGAGTTTAGGTAAAACTAATCTCTACACTTTAGCACTGTGTAGTGTAATTTTAGTTTAAAATTCAGCAACAAGATAGTTTATCTTCTGCTAAAAACCTTTTTAATTGGATATAAAAATTCCTTCAAAGAAAAGTATTTTAACTATATTGATGTACATAATTTTACTTTTACCAAAATAAGTCCTAAAGTTTTTTACTTAAAAAAGAAAAAGAAAGCATCCTAAATAATCATACATTCTGTTATACTGTTCAGCAACAAGTGAGTAAAAATTACCTGCTCAAAGTTATCACAAGAAAACCTTTATCTCTATCACAGTATTCAGCCTCTAAAGGTTGAAAATGACCATCTAAACAAACTTGAAGTATTTTTGAAGTTTTGGCCACAATGAGTAAAATTTGTTTAAATGAAAAGAACATATCAACTATTGGACATGAAGGTGGCTTGATCATGTTCTGGGTTTAGGTTGGAAAAGTGAACTCTAAAGGTAAATCGGATGAAAGAGATGATCATAGGGCTTGAATTTAGCAGGTACAAACACTTAAGCATCTGAACCCTTTTCCTTATTGCTTCCTTTACATTTCAGTTGTGCAAAAACATATACAGATTAATATAAATTTATCATTTGTGATGTTGTAACTCCCTATAAACAGACATTGAAAGTCCTTGTTGCAGCACAATCAGGCTCAAGTCCCAGCCCTGTAGTTGTTTAGCTTTTTCCTGTTGCTCTTTTTTTTCTTTACCAATTTCAGCTTTCACAGCAAGGGGTAATAGAACATACCAAGAATGTTTGTTTGCTTTTTTCTCAGAAACGCACACGCTTTCACACACATACATCATGTCCATCCTGTCAGAGTACACACTCTTCCTCTTTCTTCTATTTGATGCTTGGTTGCCTTGAAAATGACTTTTGGTGAAGCTTAACAATTTTAATGCAACAAGGCCCCTCTACCTGCTCTGCTCACCTTAGTAGTCCTCTCAATTCCACACCTCACAGAACTGCAGTATCCAGCAAATATCCTGCTTTTTTAGAAGGTATTGTGTACTTCAATTGCATTTTAGATACAGACGACTGGCCCTGCTTGATAATGGCTTGACAATTTAATGTACCAGATATTAAAGGGAGACTTGCTGAGTTAAGAATTGGTGCCTGTTGGTGGTATTTTAAAGAAATGGTAACGAAAAAAAAAAGATCTTTAAATAGGTTATTTAGTCACTTCACAATAGTGTGTAAAGAAAATTGGGTGCATAAAAAGGCTTTTTTGTTTTAATACAACTTTTAAAAAAAATTGTAGGCAATGTCCGCCAGGATAAATAGAAAAAAAAGTATGCGCCACGGCCCTGTAGTTCAGATCTGTTTCTAGTTTTAAACATATTGTCAATGGAGGACAGGAAAAAGAAAAAAACTATAAAGATAGAAGTTTTGTTTGTGTAAATGGTGCCTCAGTTATTAAATGCTTGTGAACAGTCAAAAGTAAGCTTACATGAGCAGATAATTATTTATATACCACCTTCTGATAGTTTCCTTCAGAGTGTTTGTAGTTGTCGCTTGCTCTTTTTTTCCTGTCTTTTTTCAAATTAAAACAGACAATAAATAGAGTAGAATACATTAAATACTTCCATGAAGACCAGTTAACCATCCCTCACACAGTGGCATCAGTACTCCATCTATGCCTAGGTTGATGACCAGATACTATGCCAATATTGGGTTAGATGTGAGGTGAGGGTCTAATTGGCTTGGCCTGTGGCTGGCAATCTGTACCTGGCACTCAACCGTTCAGGTAATTGGTTCTACAAGCTTCCAACAGCAGGGCTGGGGTATAACAGTGCTTCAGCTGATGGAACGTACTGGTGTCAGGAGAGCCTGTTTCTGACAAGAGGGCTTGTGCTCTGACATTATAGGGTAGTGTATGTATTTTTTCAAATATTCATCCTCCCTTGTTCATTTATTTAATGTACATTTTGAAAAGTAAATCAGAATTATGCCATATCTGTATGGATAAATAAAAGATTGATGAACAGTGATTTAGAGCCATTTCAAGGTATGGATTATCTATTAAGATGCAGCCCCAAAATACATGAGGATTAGTATCATACTGCTCAGCTCCAATTTGACCTTTACATAATTACTAAGTGTTAATACTTACTTTGGAATAACACTGTTTACAAAACTTGAATATATTTGTAAAAAAAGAGGTTGATGGATTAGAAGGGACTGTGTTTTTGCTGACAATGGCTGAACAGACAGAAGCTGAGACTTGTAGTTTTATCATGCTTGTCAAGGCCACCTGCTGCTGGGGAAAATGAATATGTATTAACACCCAGCATGGCTACACATAATGTATAGTATGTCCAGTCATAATCATGCAAACCTTCAGCTACTTATTTATGCATTCCTATGTCTCAAACATTGCTGATTCAGGTCAGAATTCACAAGCTGCTGGCAAATACACACTGATAAACCAGGCACATGCCACTTGGGTTGTCTGTGAGGTCCAACGTCAGCAACATATCCTGAGGCTGTCTCTCCTCCTCTCTGCATGTATTTTCTTTTGCCTTTTTGCTATAGGATGTTACACCTCATGTCTCTCCCTAACCGTCTCTCACTCTCATTACCTCAGTACCTGAGGAACATCTGTTGTTCAAAGCTTGTATAGCTCTTTCGACTAACAGGTCATTCAGTGTGTCCTCTGCCATCAAATAAGGTATTTTTCTGCCATTGACTTATGTTTCTGACTGAGTAGTTCCACACATTCTTACATATATTAATCTGCAACCTTCACTCACACTGCTCACTCTTACTAAGATAAGTGGTCAGTAATTAAAAACAAACAGATTCTTTGTCTAGAGAAGCATAAATAAACTCAGCATCCAATAAAAAATAGGAAAGGCTTATCCATAGGATATTTTAATTTAAAATCTGAGGTTTCTGTCTTTCTACATCCCAGTGTTTTGGTAATAAACCCACAGAGTATCATAACTCCTGCATCTTGTGCTGTGTGTTGGACATGACAGATGACTCAGGACCTCCAGAGGTTTGCTCCCCAGGGCCCTGGATAAAGGCAACTCCAACCTCAGAATGATCAATCAATCAGTTTACACCGCAGGCGCCTGATCAACCAATTAATCAATCTTTGAGCTAGCAGATGTTGCTGCTGTCCCTCCTTAGAGGATCTGGCATTGAAGTGGTAGCAATGATGTCTCCAACAAAGGCTGAGGGGCTTGAGATGTCTGGAAGTAGAAAGGAAAGTCATTTTTCATCTATCTATCAGGATTTCAAACTTTATCATCCCACCGCTTCCAATTATTTTCAAATCTCTTTTAGATTTTTACAATGTTAAGGTTTTTATTTCTTTATGTACTAATCAAGACATGTCCTAATTGTCCGGTGTATGTATTTGCTTATACCAAACTGATATACTTCTTTAAAACAATGTCCTCAAAAGATGTAAATGCTTGACTGGGTTATCACCTCTGCCTCTGCCTTATCAAAGCCAGCTGGCTCAGATCAAACCCTGAGTCAGCTTCATCAATGAACTGCAGACCCTAAAGACAGTTTGTCTTAATTTGCTCTTAAACAGTCAGCTGTTCCGATACATTTACAAAAATTGAGACACCCACTTTTACCGCCTACATTTCTTGGCCTTTGGTCCTTGTCCTGGACAGGTCTGCCCTTTGACCCAGCTGGTCATTGTGTCATCTTTCAGTGTGTTTAAAGATCCCCAAGGAGGGTAATTGTTTCAGCAGCAACTTGTGGTGCTTGTGCAGGAAAATTTAACTTAGTAGACTACTATTAACTGCCACAAGAACAAGTTAATTTACCTTTTGCCAAAAGCAGTCAACAATTGCACTTTGGAGAATTACAATTAATCATTACGATTAATAAAGAGTGTCTAGCTGTCTAGCGTTGGAAATGTTATACTGTATTTAATGTGATCTATTTCTTGTCTGTTTTGTTTTAATTTAAGTAAATTTAATTTGAGGGTGCCACCATTTAATTAAATGTATTTGATGTATTTTCTTTTTATGTGCTTCATCTAGTAAACTGAGAAACAAGTCAACTTAGTTAATTTATGTTATTCAAACTACAGATCAGGTATTAGGTGTAAAAGGTTCTAATTTATGGTGCTTGTCTGCACCTCAGGGACCTTAAAACATAGTGCTTGTTGGACTGTCAAACAGCATCTGAACTCTGTATGTGAATGAGTCTCTGTCCTTTGATGTTATCAAAGTTAAGCCTATTAACTGACCGCACCATAACTGACATGATTACATCGTCCAATAATAGCTAGCCATGAATTTAAAGTGTTACTGGTGCTCAGTAAATCCCCACGATGCTTATTAACAACTTGAAGTGAATGACCTCCAATGGAGTTTTACAACCTCTGCAACCAAGACTTATGTTTTACTAGAGATGTTAAGGATTAAACGATTACTGCTCAGTAAGGTGAGGTGATATCATTTTACACCATCACTTTGAATTGATCTGATGGTGATAGCTTTTGAAGATAGAGCTATTGTGCTTTTTCACGCTGTTAGAGGGTGAGCCGAGTTTTGTAATAGAGAATGTGTCTGAATTAGTTTTCAGTATGTGAACTTCTGTGTATTATTTCATCAATGCAAAAAGTATATAACATTTTTTGTTTGAAACTTTATTCCTTGTGTTTTTTAGTGTAACATGTACCCATAACATCTATGAGAAGAAACCCACTCTCCTTACAGCTCTCTTGTCATCCATATTCCATTCACACATTGAATTATCCCTCTACTCTCTGTTTCATCCTCTCTACCCTGTGAACCTTTCCATCCCTCCCTCCATCCATCTCTAACCTTCCTCATGCCACCTACACCTCCACTGTGCTAATTAACACCAGAGCACAGTCGCATTGTGCTGCCCCTTGACCTCCTCCCTGCCAGTGGGATTGTGCAGGACTTGGAAGCTCACGGCTTCAGTATTAGTTTGTCATAGACTCCTGTCGCACACAAATGTGATAGATGGACCCTGGTGAGGCAGCTCTGACCCACCATGCTGCAGAGCTCACTTGAATGGTGTGAGGGAGCATTGATTATGATGCCGCTTGCGACAGGGGTGAATCAGGGCTGAGATGATGGTTGCAGAAGGGGGGAGACAAAAGAGAGCAAGGTTATGGATGAGGGGCAGATGGTTAATGTGATGAGATTTGATTTGTGCTCTGTTGATCTCAACATCTTGCAGGATTATTTTCACCTATCATGATTTATAAGCATCTAGCAGGCACAGTGAAACAGAGAATCCTCACACTTTATTACATTAGAGAATCCTTATCATTGAGATGTGAAATGAAAAAAACTTTATGTACCGAACTGCTATGAGTTTTTCTCATGATGGGTAAAAAACCAAGTTATATTTGTCTGGAATTATGTATATTTTTAATATGATAAAAAATACAGTGGTTTAAGTCAGAGCTTCTCAACTTCTCAAAGTTGTAGCATTATAGTAACCTCGTACATATTAAATTGGCTGCTTTGAAAAAATACCTTATTTTTACTTGTCTAGGGCATTGAGATTTTAGTGTAATCTTGTTAAAACATCAGCAAAAAGGGTGCCTATATAATGCAAGTATGTGAGTGTGGTATTTCACATAAATGTTTTTATTCTAGCAGAGAGAGCCATAAGCAGCCACACAAGCTATGGTTTATACATATACTGCATGTACAGAGTCTAATACTGCTGACAGATAAGAGTTATTTTTATTTCAGTCTCTTGGAAAAGGTTTAAAAGAGGAAAAAAAAGCAAATGTCAGAACATTTTAAACGAAAAAGCAGGTGTGTGAAAGAAAATCGTCTATATGGGACCAATTCAGTGAGAGAACAGCCGGTGGGTGGGAGTTAAGGGGAGGAGGGCTGATGCAGCAAAATCCACCTGTTCTCATCCCTCTTCTATCCTCCCTCTTCTCAGCTCCTCCCTGCTTCTCCTCCTCCTCCTCTTTTCCGTCCCTGCACCCAGCTCAGACTGCGGCAGTCAGCTAATTAAAAAACATAGTTGTCCCTTAATTATTCAGCGGCTGGCTAATTGATATTCACAGAGGCGATCACCGAGCCTAAATGATTCGTTTAATCTGACCACCGCGGTCTCACTTTCAACCACGTGTCACCCTCAGCCATTATGCTACTGTACTTAGGAAAAGACAGGCAGAAATGGATAGAATGTAGAAGTTTGCTGTTAATGTGGCTTCCTGGGCTGCAAATAGAAACAGTTTTGTGTTGACTCCAGAGGGTTGGTGCACTTGTAATGGTTTGTATTTTTAGTGGAGTATTTTCAGTGTGAGTCAGGGATTGCTGCACAGAAAAATTAGACACAGTAAGGCTGAATGTGAATGAACCATCTTCTGAAGTTTTGTTTATAGAGTTTTGAATTTTTTGTGTTTATCAGTACAGCACTTGCAATTTATTTAGTTTCTGAGAAAAACTATGTCACAACTGTAAACTTCCAACTGGATAGTTTTCACATTTTTAAATAAGTTCTGTTATTTTTTTTTTTTTTTCCTTGCTTCTTTTTAAATTTATGAAGACATACTTAGCCATACTTAGCCCAAACTGAATGTTGGATCAAAGAGGAAGTTTTCCATTTCTGACACCTCCATTCATAAATTATTGTCTCCTTTTCATTGTCTGTCTATTCCCTTAAGTTCACCAGTTTCTTGTCTGACTCTGCCTTTCTTTTCCTCTTCCACCCCCAACCATTACTCGAGCTCTCTTCCTTCACCAGCGACCACCTCCTTATTAGGGGAACAAAAGGTGGATGGGCAGCGCTGAAGCCTGTCCCATTGTTTGGCCCTTAGTATGATTAGATTATCTTTAAAGTCTGCTGAATGGGACTAATCAGTTAGAGGTAATCCTGACATAATGTGTGTGTGTCTGAGCCTGTGTGTCATCAAAGAAGAGGGCCAACCTGCCTGCATGGAAAATGAGCACATGCACTGGTGCATGTACATGTAGACACTCACACAGGCCCTCACAAAAGTGAATAAAAAAAGAAAATCCCTTGGTACACATTTCTGTCGCAACCTCTCCTCTTTTAATGAGCCCTTTAGTCGTGCCTTCAGCACACATTTATCTCTCCACCCGCTCTCTGTGGGTACAGCTGTTCAGGCTGCTGCGTGTGCATGTGATGATTTGTGCACTACAGATCAGTTTCTGAGCTATTGTTTGCCTCTCTGCATCTGCGTGCATGTTTTGTCTTTCCTCGCAAAGCCAAAGTCTTTAGTCACCACCTACCAGCGTAACATTGAGTTTGGACACACTTGTGACAATATACCAACCCCATGCCTATAATCTCCCTCTTCCCATCATTCCTTGTCTCTTCAACCTAAATTTAGCTGCTGGGGGGAGACAGTTTTTTGGCACAACAGCATAATTCAGTCTCTTGAAAACTTTTCTATCCTATCCTAGAGGCCATGATTACAGGATCAGAATCAATAACAGGCCCTATCTAGTGGAATAACTGCACTCTTTTAAAGGTATACTTCAGAGCGTATTTACCAAGAACTGTCATTTAAATATAAATTTGACTTACACATTGTGAAGTGCAGCTGCCTTTTAGCTTTTGGGTACCACTTACCAAACAATAACTCTGCTTATAAGTATACATAATAGAGACAATGGCTTCACCACAACAATGTTTGGTAAGTTAGGTTGTGTTGAGGACATCAGAGACAGTAACACCTTGGTCCTGGTGTTGTTTTGTGAGTATTGTCAGGAGGATAATAAAGTGTTTTTCCAGAGTTTGTTTTATTCACTGTGTCTCACACCATAAAGAAGGTGTTTGACTTTGTGAGAGGGTTTTGGTCTTGCATCTAGAAGGGGAGCTTGGAGCATCCCCTTGACTTTGAAACTTCCCCCACTCGTCTCATATGAGGACAGCTCCTCTCTGTGACTTCTCACCGTGTCTCATCACAATGCACAGAGCATACAGTTTAGACTCCAGTGTGTTGAGCAGCTGAACACAGATGGTTATGAGGATAGTGATTGAATAAGGCAAGGCGATTTTTCCCATCCATTGTTGCACTTTCTTTATAACTTTTCTTCTTTAACTTTTTGTAGTGTTCATGGCAATAACTTTTTTGTTGTTTTCCACATAGAATAATTCTTTGCAGTAATCTGGTATATTGCTCTAATTACACTTAAGCAGACACCAATGCTTTGTAGTACCACATAGGTATTCTGAATGTTTGCATAGGTTGGTGTATTTGCCAGTGAGAAAGTACACTGTGAGGCTGAAATACAAGCATTCAATCAGCCAGTCACTACTGGTTTCTGAATACCAAATTGTCCCAAATGTCACTTGAAAGAAAAGAATAAATTTGTATTTCTTTACACTCTTTTTTTTTACTCCCTCATCTCTTGTTCAATGCTTTCCTAATTCAGGAACTTGAACTGAAGGTGAGTGTAGTTTTTATTAGACTTTTTCCTCACTGTCTTTAATGGACAAAATTATTTCTCTCTACGTTAAGCTTTTTTGATATGATACAATTTTCTTTCTGCCATAGTTTTACTCACTTTTTTATTCACTTTTAATGCATTTTAAAAATTATCAGTGAGAAGTGATTTCCACTTGTTTCTAAAAGTTTACCAGAAGAGAAGTAAATTTATGTTTATTGGATCTTTATTACAGTTTTGTTTAGAATAAATTCTTGCTTTGCTTCAATCTCTGTTTTTCTTACATGTTTTGTATTCTCTTACTGTATATTTACAACACTCTTCAAATCTTTTATTTATTGCTGTCATAACACTGCTTGGTTTTGTTGGTGAAAAAAGGCAGTTCTTACGCAGACATTTAATGAGGAACACCTCAGTCTCTCGGACAGCCAAACACGGGGGACACGGACACGGGGGTAATGATACAAAACTGAACAACTGCAAATTTAAAGTCTAGCCTGTATGTTGTCTGATTCCTAAAAAACAACCCTATTATAGCGGTTTGGTTTGCCTTTGGCCCTCACTCACACCTCAATAGTGTTTTTGTTCCTCAGTCAGGGCTGCTATATCAAGTCAACCTGTATATCACATAGAAAGTCAGCCGTACGTTTAGTGAAGGTCACAGAAGAGGGGAGGACGGTGAAGATAGGTAGGCTGGGTAAATATATATGGCAGAACACAAAGCTTGTTTGCAACAAGAAGTGATGTTATCTTCTTGGCTTGATAGAAGAAGTTGGCTGAAGAGCAAACAGAAGAGGACATAGAGAGCCTGTCAAGGCATGATCAGGCTCCTTCTCGTTGATGCATGCAGGCATATGCACATTAAACATGTGTGGCTATTATTTTGTATGAGAGTGTTACTGTGATCATTTTGGTAAAGAAAGATTTTCCTCTCTTATGTGTACGTGTGTGTCTGCTGTACACGTGTTTAGGCCAAGCAACTGGAAGCCAGGGAAGCAGATCTGAAGAAGCAGGATGCTTTCTACCGAGATCAAGTGGCCCGACTGGAGGACAGGGTAAGAAACATGTTTTTTTTTCTTTATGTATTAGATGCAAATCAAAAAACATTAAACCATTGTGTGAAATAAGAAAAAAAAACTGACAGGATTTGAAAGATGCTTCATTCTTCTGATCATCAATTGTATACCAAATCTTTTGTTTCTTGGTCCTAAAATACTATTATCTGTCTGTTAAACTGTGTTTACTTTGGTATTTTTCATTAAAACCACTTAAAAAATTACAAGAATATCAGGTTCAGTGAACGCAAACTATAAAAAAAATTAGGAATGACTTCAGATTTGGCACAATACTATATGTGTATTATAGAATACTGTCGTACACTACATACATACCATCACATACACAGATATGGACTACACAGAAAGCAGCCACCATCCACAGTGTGATTAGTTATCACTGGGTTCAGTCAAATCTCACCACATTTTTTCTTTTTATTTATCTTACTGCCACACTGTGTTTGTTATCATCCTTCAACTTAAACTCTGTGCGCATCCCCCAGTGCGCTGTGGGTTGCTGTCCTTTAACCACTATTTAGTCGTCGTTTTTTTCCCCAGGTTTTAACCTCTGTTACTCTGCAGGATAAAAAAGTTAAATCTTATTCATCCTAGTGTGTTTTTGTCCCTGAAAATGACATTACCCTGATGTTGTGTGTCATACTTCTGTCCAAAGTAGTTGGACATGGGTCAGCTGACCTCTTTAGCACACTTCACTTGACAGCACCCTACTGGTCTTTGTGCGAAATGGCTCCAAGGCAGAGGACTAGGGTCAAAGGCCCTGTTAAAAACCGGTAAAAATGATCCCTTCATGCAGCTCCCAAATCCTAAGTATCTCAGTAGGGATATTGTGTCCTGTTTAATACGGTTAAAATTATACCATCATGCTGGGAAGCAGTTTTTCAACTATGGATAGTGCAAAAAGTCAAATGGTCTTCAAAGTGGAAGCCAAATGAAAATTGCACTCTGTTGTGAAGACACTGTGGGTGGATAAAGGTACTCACATATTCATAGTCTTAGAATCTTACACAAGTTTGAAGATCGTAAAATATTTTTGTCTTTATCCCAGCCACATTGTTACACACATCATTATTAGAAACAATCTTTCAAATTGTAGTTTTTATCTTGCATTTCTAAAATAATTTCTGTATTGTTTAAGCAAGCATATTTAAACTTAAGAAATAACAGTTTGGGTTTGTTTTTACTCATTATGCACATTGTGGACATCTAAATCCATACTTGGATCTTTTTGATAATATGAAGGCTAATATATCAGTCAGCACAACAAGTTGATGTATTATGAGATGTAGGCCAATTTGCAGTTAAACATTTCAGAAATCCATTCATAAAACCAGGCTTGATTCTTTTTTCTGCTCTTATTGCATCCATATTAGGTCCTTGTATTGCTTTGCCAACAGGAGCCAATGTGAGTGCAGATAGTAAAAGTGATGAGTTCCGACGAATACACGCGTTATCGACTCCAAACACTCACCATCAATCAGCCGCGTTGGCCTTTGGTCAATAATGCTTAGATCAAAATGTCAACAAATCACCTTCACACCTCAGAGAGAAACACAAGATTGAGAGAAAGAAAGACAGAGAAGGATGGACAGACAACATGGACACAACTTAAAAAAAAAAGAGAGAGAAACTGTGATTCAACGTAAAGTCCGATGAGATAGAAAAAGAAACTAGACAGTAGGAGACAAATTGGAATTAAAAAGAGTCTGCCTGTGACGTTATCTCTAAAGTTTATGATAAAGTGACATTTCTGAAAACGTGATGTGGAATAAGAACAACAAAAAGATGAAAGTGAAAGAAAAGACACAGAAGAACAGTAAAAAGAGTAAATGTCACAAATGATAGAGAACAAAGGAGGACAGTGAAGAAAAGGTTGAAAGACCTCTACAAACCCAGTTAAAAAAAGAGGAGGTGAGGATTTGAAACAGAAATGTGAACCAGAAGAAGGATCTTCAGAAACAAACCGAAAAAAATGCATTGATTTGTTTATGACTCAGACAGGAAATTCAATTAGAAATCAATTTCAAACAAGTTTTGAAAATCACACAGAAAGTCTTTCATTTAAAGTTTAGATAATTTTATTAAGTCTAATGTTTTCTAAAGGCAGCACATGACAGCAAGCAGTTTATGTAAATTATGATATACTAACAGGAATGTGTAGGTTCTCACATCATATGTATTAAGAAGTTTGAGACTCCACAGAGTCACAGTTGGTACTGAAAGGTTTTAAGTGGTCCTAAAAAATATATTTTTGTCATTTAAGCATCTAATTCATTTCAAGTTGCTTGAAGTTTCATAGGAACCTTTTTGTGTTATCAGATTATCTGAATATACACTCATGCTGGTGTAGATTCTCAGTCATCCAGGACATGGTAAATCCAAAAAAGGTTAAACACAAAAGCAACTGGACTTCAATTTGTAGTT
>JAOXNZ010000074.1:11282282-11294745 GCA_028566095.1 Kryptolebias brasiliensis
TTCGCTCCTCGGATGAGAAGCGAAACGTCTTCAACTACAAAATTGAAGTCCAGTTGCTTTTGTGTTTAACCTTTTTTGAATATACACTCATGTTCCATGTCTGTATTCCCTAACATGCATCAGTACAGTACAGTAAATTGCCTTGCCTTTTCAGGTAGTGTACAGATTGGGGATTAGGTTATTATATGGGAAATAACAATGTCTATTCAAGTTTAAAAGAACAGAAACTGTTATAACTACTCAGGAAAAATGAAAACAAAATCCCCAGAATCCATCACAAAGCATAGCTGACCAGTTGCAAGTGAGGAAATTGTTGGGCACTGAACACAGCTTTAGTTTTTTTTTAACCAATTACCTTGCACTGTAGTTATTAAACTGCAGTACTTTTTGGTTGCAAACCCATTCCTTTCCCTTTGAGACTACAGAGAATTTGATTTTGCTCAGAGTGTATTGCTAAATACATATTATCTCCCATCACATTTAATGCCCTCCCTCTGTCCTCAGTTCCTCCCCAAACTTCAGGATTCCTGCAGCATCTTGCACACTAGTAAAAAAAGGAGTCAAAGTGACCAAAAGAGAGCTAGAAGGGGAGAGATAGAATGTAAGTCTGATATATATTACATGTCTCTTCCAATCCAACATGGTCATTCATCAGAGGGGCTTCCAGTGACAGGCCATCACCAGGCTCACAGACAGCCCAGCCTGCTGCCTTCACTGCTGCTGTTCATTGGGGCCAAAGCTACCAAATAGCCCCTGAAAACAATATCTATATATTTATTAAATTTTCACTCAATACCTGCCGCCCTGTAAAACAATCTCATATTTAACAATCAACTTGCCGATGTTTCTTTTTTCTTTTTTCCCCTCCCAACCTGATCCTTCTGCAGCTCTCCCTCCTCTGCACATCTGTCTCTATCTCTCCCTTTTTAAGGTTTTTTTTTCTTTCAACTGTTGTATTTTTCTCTCCTCATGTATGCCTCGATTTCATTTTTTTTTTTTCAGAAAAGATTTTTCTTCTCTTATTTCTATCTTTCTTTTTGCCTTGTATATCAATGAAATTGGATTTTTCTTCTCTCCTATGGAGGACAATCACAGCAGCAATTGTCATCTCATAGCGAAGTTCCACATCTCTGTAAAAAGAAAAAAATACGAGAGAGAGCGAGAGAGCATTAAAAAACAGTAATGCCTTCTATCTCTATCTCTGTATCTGTCTCTGGCTTGCTAGCTTCATCTCTTGCTCTGCCTGTCATTTTTTATTCCTCTTTTATGTAATATTTTGCCCATTGTCTTTCTTTCCCAAAGCTGGTGCTGAATTGTGTTTACATATTTCTTTAAACATAAATATTGAAAGGAAACATAAATTACATTTGCATAGCAATTAATATTTTTGGTGCACTTTGTTTCTCAGACTATTAGCCTAACAGAAGTGTTTTGACCAAGACAATAATTAGGTTTCTTCTTGCAAAGCAAATCAGAAGTGACTTTTAAAAAGCTGCAACACAGAAAAGCAAATTGGCTACTTTTTCTGTTAACTGGACTGAAGCAAATAAACTAGGCTGCATAGTGTCTCCTCATGGTGGAAGTCATGGCTTCATAGCTTTTGGTTTCATACAGTAGAAGTTATTGACTTAACAAGGAAAAAACCTCATGAAGGAACAACTGCAGTAAGCATTCACAATTGAGAAAGCAATTAGGAGCCATTTTTATTTCGATAAATCTCTGGAATACCAGATAATATTTGGGAAGACACTTGAGTTTACTGTTATCCTGCTCAGACTCTATAGCTGGTGAGGTGTCATCAAGCCAAGTAGAAGATATTTTATAAATGTTTTCAGTTTTTTCTTCTATCATTGGACACATTTCACTTGTTTGGCATCAAGCTACTGCTATAAAACTCCACAGTTTTTTTTTCGCATTTTAAATAGTTGAATATGAGCTGTGATGCCACTTAAAACGGACAGAACCTTTTGTAAAAGAATGTGTGTATGCAGTGTCCAGCCTCTGACTAATGTCGCAACTGAAGATAATACAAATTTGTAATTTTCCCTCCAATTTTCCTGTCTTTTTGACTCCTTTTCCTGCATATTGATGAAATAGATTTAAGAAGTCTTCATTTAAAAAAAATTGTTTCCCACATGTGTTTTTGTATTACATTGTATTCTAATGTGATGCTTCTGCAATTAGCTCTGCATGCTTTCTGATACACATGGTTTCAGAAGTCAGTGGGGGTTGTGTTACTTTTGGATAAGAAAAATTAATCTCTTTAAGGACTTTTGCATGTTCATCTTTTTGAATAAGAATTAGCTTAAAAAACCGTTAACCAGCCTCTTTACTCATTCTAATCATAGGCTTCTCTGCTGAGTCACACAACAGAAGCCTCATTTTCTTCAGCCTAATGTTGGTCATGGCGGGGCTTCTCCCCACGTTGGGCTCTTCTGCTCAGCAGCAGTTTAGAGAAGCTATCAGTATATGGAGTTGTTTGTTTTATTCATTAAAACTTGGAAGATATTTCTTCAAATTGAGCCTGTGCTGGGGTGCTGCTTCTATCTTCTCCATATTGCTGCAGTGCGTTGGCATTAATGACTTAATCTGTCTTTGACACCCCCCTTGACTAGCATTTTGTTTTGCTCCAGATGAGCTAAAAACCTTGTGGAAAGCAAAGACACTAAATGGGATGAACATAAACAGAAGCCAAATCATTCAAGAGGTGATGTATATTGTAAAAGGAGGTAATGACGAGGTTCTTGTTGCTACAAGATGTTCATCCACTGGCAAAGCTTAGCTAAAAACAACAGATGTATTGCAGCTTTGATCATAAAAGGAATGTTTTTAACCAGACACAGAAAAGTCTGTCTTGTCTGGACTAATAAAAGGTCAGGGTTGCTCTCCAAATCAGTTGGGACAACAGCAGGATATCACAAATTGAGACCACTCAGTAATCACACAAATTACACTTTTTCTCCACTGTTGAGTGACTCACTGTTTATATCCAGCCACCAGGGTGCATGTACAATTTTAGCCTGTGTGTCCACATGTTTCTATGCAATGGGTTTGTTTTATATTTCTAGCTGTGTGTGAGAATGCAAATCCCTTTTTTTGTGTGCGCACATCTGTTAATAAAAAACGTTTGCAATCATACACACACAACCCTTTTGTCCTTTCAGGTGGATTAGTGCGCTGATTAGTACCAGCTCTGCCATTTAGGCAGGTGTTATTACCTTGTACTTAGTATTCCAGACAGAAACCCAAACCTTGCTCGGTCTGTCTCTCCTCTTCTTCCAGCCGTTTAATCTCGGCACCCAGGAGAGGTCTTATTCTTGCTTCTTTAGCATCCCCCCAAAATCTCTGTTTAGTCGTTTCATCTTTGAGTAAGCCTCAGTTTTAAATCCTTTTCCGTAACTCTAGCCTGTTACCTTGTTCAAAATGATTTTTTTTCCCTGTGTTGTCACCAGTACACCAAACTCCTAAAATATAACTATTTATTAGTGACATATTCTTTTAAGTGTTTTACAAACTAACCCTTGCCTAAAGGATGATAAAAGTGAGCTGGTAAAATAAAAATGCAATATGTAGTCACACTCTTTTGAAATTACACAACTGAGCATCTTGGACATACAGGCAGTAGTATGCATATTGATGTAAAAAATACAATTTCTTTTAAATTATTTCTGAAACTCTACACACCGTGACAAAGTGTAGTACTCTCAATCTATTGCCGTTCATCTGTGAAAGTGTCCATCCAAATGAAGAGGACTCAAATTGCTATCAGACCTTTTGTCAGTGTCGTGTCCCATTCTCTTTTACCTCTACAACGCATGACTATTGATCTTTTCAGCAGCGCAGTTCATTCTTATTGATCTTTGCTGAACTATGATGAATGTCTTCCCAGCAAGGAGGTGAAGTTAAAGCAGGCAGCATCACGAAGCATCAATTTTTCCCATTTATTGTGAATCTGCATCTGCAATCCCTGAGACAGTTTCTGACAGTTTGTGCAGAAATTCTTTAGTTATACAAACCAATTGTTGCAGCAGCTGTCCGGGTGGCTGGTCTTAGACGATCTTGGAGGTGAAGATGCTGGATGTGGAGGTCCTGGGCTGGTGTGGTTAAACGTGGTCTGTGGTTGTGAGGCCGGTTCCAGATTCTCTGAAATGCCTTTGGAGATGGCTTATGGTAGAGAAATGAACCTTCAATTCACGGGCAACAGCTCTGGTGGACATTCCTGCAGTCAGCATGCCAGTGGCATGCTCCCTCAAAACTTGCAACATCTGTGGCATTGTGCTGTGTGATAAAACTGTACATTTTCGAGTGGCCTTTTATTGTGGCCAGCCTAAAGCACACCTGTGCAATAATCATGCTGTCTAATCAGCATCTTGATATACCACACCTGTGAGGTGGATGGATTATCTCGGCAAAGGAGAAGTGCTCACTAACACAGATGTGAGCAAAATTTGAGAGATAAAGGCCTTTTGTGTAGACAGAAAAAGTCTTAGATTTCTTAGTTCAGCTCATGAAAAATGGGAGCAAAAACAAGTGTTGCGTTTATATTTTTGTTTAGTATATAAATGATGCCGTTGCGTTAGCTGGCCAATGATTTTGTTTAGAGTTTTTGCTTAAATCTCTTGCTTGGAGATGATAAAACAATTTTTTTTCTTGAAGAAATTCTTTTTTTTTCTGCATATATTTTACACTAATTGCATGCTTAAAAATGCCTGTGTCGTTAGTAATGGTGTTACCAGGATTTTGCTTATGTTTATATTCATTAATACAACTTTCTAAAATTTGGTGCAAACATAAAGACTTTCATATGAACAGGTGATTTTAGATTTTTAGATCTTTAAAATTTTCTTAAAAAAGAAAAAAATATGGTTATTTAGAGCTCACAAATTGTGATAAGAGCTTTTACTTTAAAACTATAATTTTGCTCTTTGGACCAATATGGTTTTTACACATTCTATTCTGCAGTGTTACTTAGGGACTGACCAGTACAAAGCAATAACAATGTGGTATCTGTCTTTGTACTTTAGAAAATTATTATTTAATATTGCGGCAATCTATAAAAGAATTACTATTTTTAATTAACTGTTTTTTGACAGAAACATTTGTAAACTTACTCCATTTTTCAGACCTCATACCACTCAATCAAGCTATCTGTCATACTTTACAACCTCTCACAATGTGATTACAAATGTGCATAACAGCCACTGGAGGGTGACAGGAAAGATCTTCCTGGGGTTGTATAAATGGTCCAGGGGCAAAGGTATATAGCTATGTTTGAGGAGGTAATTTAGGCTGAGTGGTCCTTCTATGGGCTCATTTGCTACGGGTCACTAGGGGATTTTGACCACTGGTTTGTACATTGTTGACTAGCGACCTTGTGGCCTTACAGGATTGCTCTCTGTTATTACAGCACTCTATTGTGCGTGGATCAGCACAAGCGCCCGTAATTCAAGCTTGCACACAAAATTTCACAACCAGAGTAAAACAATTCTATTAGTTTTTGTCTTTGCAAACCCTATACTTGCAAAGTTATTGTTCTCTTGAAATGCACAGGAAACTCAACTGCGTGCTGGTAATATCTATCTCCATTAGATTTTAATGAGGTTTGAGGGATGAGGCAGAGCTGAATATACTGCACCAAATGTAGCACTTTATCAAAGTGTGAACTGCAAAGAAATATATGAAATGTTGCTGAAATGTTTTATGTTACCCAAAGATATTCAGTCTGATTTTGACCAGATAATTCCATATATGCATTTGTCTCATTCAGTGACTTTCATCTGTCTTTCTCCCTCTCTTTACAGAGTGCACAGTTCTACAAGGTCACCACTGAAAACTACAATAAAGCTGCAGATCAATTGAATGCCAAGTTCAAGTAAGTGTGTACATTTTCACTCTTTCCCAAATCATTTACATAAATAAAGAAAAATAACTTTAATTATAAAGTGTGTCCATCTGATGTGTGTCATCCTAAAGTGTGTCATCCTGCTATCTAAAGCTTTTCTCTGATGATATTTACAGAGGAATTCTTCTAAGCTTACCGAGGACCTGAAAAGACACTAACTGATAACTACAGATCATGGAAAGGCTCTAATAATATCAGGCTTCCTGCTTACAGTTTCTGAAAAGTAATTAAGGCATGCCCAAAAAGTTAATACAAGATATTAAAGATAAAGAAAACTTCTCTGTGGTCATATGACATTCAAATTTTTTAACCACAACTTCAGGAGTTATTTAGCAATTCGCTGGAACAGTATTTATTTCAAATGACTTGGAAGATTGCTTGCTCGCTCAACACAATTAAAATTGAAGAAGCAGTGTATTAACACTGAGGCCTGTGTATAAAAAAAGTTTCCTTTGTTACATTTTAAAATTGAGAATAGCTGCAGTGCTGTTTACCTTAATGTTCACTAAATTGTTAATAAAACTAAGTCACATAGCAACAATATTTCCTTTTTATGTAGTTTATCAATTTTTCACCTAAACCTATTTTATCATCATGTATGTTCTGGTCTTGTGCCTAGTGATCCATTATATGATGCATTGACTGAAGACAGCATACCCTTATGGACCAGTGAATCTGCTATTGAATTATGCTAGCCCCATTCCAACCAACAACTTTCAATCAAAACCACATTAGTGTGGCCCATTAGCTGATGTTGATGATGTGGTTCACTGATAATTTTAACCTCATGCTGGTGATACTTGGGAGAACTTGTGCTTTCTTAATATTTTATTTTTGATAATATAGTTTATTCCAATTTTCTTTTTAACTAAACCTGCATCAAACTGCACTTTACACAAAATTTGTGTAAAATACTGTTTGTTTGTTTGTTTGTTTACTATAAATCCTTATGAAAGATGCTGAAAGCTGTCACATTTTACTTAAAAAAAAGAAACCCATAAGGAAGTGAAATTTTAAAGTTAAGCTGTCATGAATGTAGCTCATATTCACCACATAAATGTAACTCAAGAAGGCACAGAATCTCTTCTCATTCATGTTCCATCTGTCTTCGTAATAAGAGGCCATTAAGCTCCATAGTAATGTTGGGAAAGTGGATGAGGAGCCTGCATGAGGTGGGGCAAGAATGGGCCCTGGCTCTGAGCTCACCTCTTGGGAGGCTCCAATGATTGTGTTAGCTTGTCATTAGCCGGCGCTAACACTGGGATCATTGTCTCCCTCAGAAATGTTGGAAACTGATTAGCCTAGCCCACCAGGGGGTTAGCGCTAGACTCACAGAAGCCAGAGCTTAGACTTCCCAAATCACATTAAAGAAAAAAAAAAAAGATTCTCTGGAATCACATTAGTGCAACATGACAACGCTAACTCTAAGCAAGCGTTGAGCTAATGTGCGGTTAGTCATGTGACTTGGGTCTTTGCACGGAATACAGCGATTGGTGGATTTGATTATAGGATGTGCATTAGCAGGGTTGTGACTGGGTTAGAATCATGGAATGGCAGTAGGGATCTTGATATGTGGGTGTGGGTGTGTGTGTGTGTGCTAATGAAATGGCAGGAAGGTCTGGTGTTACAAGATGGGAGCAGGGATGCATTGAGGAGATCAGAGTAAAGGGTTAATTGGATTTAATGGATAGTGTTTGGCCCATCCTTGTTTATGTGCACAAGTTCATGCATAATTGTGTATCTTTGTATGCTCTCAAATGATGAGCTTTTTTGTGCACAGTGTGTGTCTTTCCTCAAAGCTCTTATGACAGAGACCTTTCAGAGATAAGATGCTATCTGTGGCCTCTGTAGAGTAATAAGAACAAATATTTTTTTTGTCTCATGGTGGCTTTTGATTTCTTCAGAAATGAAACTGTCCCCTTGAGATAATAAAGAAAAGAATCTGTCCCTTATCCATTCCTGATAGAATTATCATTTGATATTGTTAATCTGCAGATGTAAAGAGTGAAAGATCTTTCTTAGAATATCTTTATTTCCCACTTCAGCTCATGTCAGTGCCACTGTGACGAATATAAGGTGATATTAAGCTACAGTTTATTATAGGAGAAATGTGTGGGACCAGATGTGGATGTCTGTCAAGGGTTATTGCTTTTTCAGACAAGTCAGATATCAGGAGTGGACGGGAGCTCAGAGGTACATGTCTGTCATGAATCTGTGCAGTACCTCTTCTTCTGGAGGTATTTGGGGGTTGATGCTTGGCAGAACAGAAACCATTTAGTTTGGTTTGAAGCACGACTGGTAAACAGGATATTTGTTTAAAACTGGGAGCTTTTATTACAAAACAGGTTCAACATACCCAAACTGTCTGTAAGTTATCCCTCTATTTATCAACTTTGTAATTCAGCCCAGTTTTTCCACTTTTCATATGAAAGATATGAGATTTTGCACCAAAGACTAATCACAATTATGGTCCTGGAACAGCATAATTCTACTAAAAATGCGAAACTTATGTGAGAACTGTAATATTTATTGCAGAAAAAAAAGATACAGGATCCCGGTCACGTGTATGTGCAACTCAGTCAGCCAATTGATATCTCAGTATTATTAAACTACGAGTAGAGCTGACAATTTGCAATCATCTGTTTCAGAAAATATTGTTTACAGATGTATTTTTGGGACATGGGAATTTTTTGGGGATGAAAAGTGGTAACTTAAATTCTCTTTGCATCAAATAAAGATATAACAGAGAAAAAAAGAAACAATTCAGACAGGTTGGCTTTAGTGAGAAGTTAACTGTCTTTGTTCCACTAAAGATTCAAAGTTGAATGTGATGTTCTATAGAAAAAGCCACAAATCCTGCCTTGCACCCCATTTTCTAGGTATTCAAGAAAAACAAATAAACAAAAAAGATTTCTACTGGTAGTTCTGGTGGATATAGTAAATGTTTTATCCATTGCAGTGATCCATGTTGGTCATGTTCCTTGGAGTTGCTGAAGGAAGTAAATTAAAGTGTGAGAGATAGGCACTATGGGTGAAAAAGGTGGGTGAGTCTAATATGAGGTTGTGTAAATGTGCAGTATTTTATGTGGGGTACAGCTTTTTTTTTTTTTACAGTGTTTCTGCCAGAAGTTTCTGAGAATGATGAATCTTTCCCAACTGAAACGCAAAGGCATCACCATGACCTCATTACATCCACTCACATACAGTCACACACAAAGAAAACACACACACACACACACAACTATATATGGAAGGATGTGTGCATATCAGTGATGCTGCTTCACATTTTCTCTTATGATTCTGGGCATAAAGGTGTAGCAGTTCCAATACAAGTAGCGTGGGTATTTCTACGCCTAACTTAAAACAATTACTGAATATTATCTACGGTGAGTGTGAACCAAAACTACTTAAACTACAAATGCAGAAAAATTTGTTTTTACCCTTAAAGTTTATTGAAACAATGCTTCATTTCTCCCTAAAAAAATATTTTCAAAACAATGATCTAATGTATAAATGGATGTATATATAAAGGGACTGCATGTCTTTAATATGACAGAGTTCAAATAAATTGTGAAAATAAATGATTTGCTGTTTATTTTACAAAAATATGCTAAAATAGTATAAACAGATTTGTTGGTAAATATAACGAATATAAATTCTTGTATTATAGTCTTGATTCAAACAAAGTGTTTGACCCTAATTAGTATCACTTGTGCCTTTTAGCTTTTCATCAGCCATTCAGTCTATTAAAAAGGAGCAAACTGGGTTGTTTGGTATTGTTGTGTGCACCACACAATATGGAGCAGAGGAAGCAAAGGTGAGAGCTGTCTGAGGAACTCAGAAAGGAGATTATAGATATTCATGTTACTCCAAGTAGCTTTATGCTCCTGTGACCACAGTTGCCAATATTATTAAAATGTGGACACAAGAGGAAATGCAACCCCTGGTTTATCAGATGGGTTGTGTGAATGGTAGTAAAAGAGTCAAGGAAACTATCTAGAATCATTAAAGCTAAACTCCAAAATCCATGGTCGTCACTTTCTACTTGCACCATTCGTTGCGTTTTGAATCATAATGGGTTCCATGGAAGAAGACCTAGAAGTGCTTTATTACTGTCAGAAAACCACAAAAGAGCCAGACAGGAATTAACCAAAATGCATTTTGACGTGCCCCAAAGTTTCTGAGAAATGTTTCTGGAGCTGGTGAGACAAAACTGGAGCTTTTTGGCTATAAATGGATTCCCTTAGAGTATGAAATCACATATAAATCAAAGCCTACAAGGTATCAACATGCTCTCAAAGACAGAAACAAAATGGATTTGGTATACATTTCTCTGACATATACCTAAATATGCTCAACATTTAACAGATAATGCATTTTAGACACACACTCTCAGCTCCACAAGCCTTTATTTACTTTCTCCATGACACTGAGTTTAGATAAGAGCTCCCAGTTGCCTGTAGAAATGTGACTATCTCTCTCCTCTGATTTATATGCTGCCTTTTTTTGCCACTGGTTGTTTATCAAAGCAAGAGTCATTATCACGCTGTCCAGCTCTGAATGTGTGACCTTTACCATGCTACATGTACGTAAGAGGGCACTTATGTGATTTTGTATATGTGAGGATGAATACGTGTGTGCACGTAGATATCGGCTGAAACTGGGGTTTAGTTGGAAATGGAAGCTGACAGGTATAGATAGAAATGTTAGATGTGTGATTATGAGAAAAGGTGGAATTAAGAAAGGCAGCATAGACCTAAACTTCCTGTCAGTGCTAACCTTTGGCAGGCTTTAACCTTTTTGTTGAAGGTGGCTCGTCTTGGTTTGTCTAGGTCCCTGCAGATTTGAGATGGGACATGAACATCATACATGAGTGAATAGGTGAGCCTGTCAGAGCTGTGTAATACTAAATAATATTAGACCATAATTATAACACATCGGTCCTTGTTTGAAGTCTCCAAAACTGAGACTTGTGCAAGTTTTTCTCTTTCATGGTGCAAAGATCTGAAAAGGTGATTCATTTTTACACGTTTATGTTTAATTCTAATGTGCATCTGTGTGTCTAAACCAAAGATTTTCAGCTTTTTCTTATACATGCTGCCGTAGAAGATAAAATCTCATTTTATTCAGTCACTTTGCTGTCACTTCTCTCCTCCCTTAGGCTACACACTCTCTCCCTCTGTCTGTCTCTCTCATTTTTTTTTTGTTTTTGTTTTTTTTAGCTTTTTTGAATAAATCTGTTTTTTAAATTTAATCCAGTTGACAATAACAGGCAGTCGCAGTCCTCTCCTCATCTCTTCTCTCACACACACAGACAAAGGTGGAATGAGGAGGAGTGAGCAAAACTTGTTGAATGTTAATGGCTTATTGTTTTTCTTTACAACATTGCCATGCTGTACTGCCACGGTCAGGAGACCGTGTTTCTTCTTTGTGTTTACGTAGGAGAAAGTTGAGCCCACTCATCTACTTCAGCCACTTACTAACTTTCAAAAAAAAAAAACAAACCTTGTTTCTTTTTTACTCTAATTAAAATATTGCACCAAATTAAAAGAAAACTAGGTGATTACTGCGTGTGAAAAGTTTCTGAAGACCTATTTTGATCCCTAAAATGCCATTAAATAAATTGTGCTGTTTTTTTTTTTTCAGATTATTCTCATCTTTCTTTTTTGTAGTGAAACACATTAACACATTATCACTTCTGATGTAATTGACAAGCTATTTTTTTAGTTGTAAAATGATTTGTAATATTAAGAGAGTGAGTATGTAAATGAGGTTTATTATTATGATTAAAAAGATTAATGCGCATTTAGGAAGAATGGCTGAACTATTACACCTATACTGAAGAGGATAAATATGGTAGAAAAAAATCCATGAAGTATTCCGCAAAATCCATTGTGCTGTTTTTCTGCTAAAACTGGAGCAGAGTGATTCTCTCCATTTTCTTGACAGTGAGTCTGATTCTTAAAGGGTTTAATAATGTTGTCTTCAAATAAATGGAGTAACGATTTATTGATTTATAAGATGTTAATTCAGCAGATATATCAAAGTATTTCAGTCAGAGTCATGGAGGTGTTGCTCAGGTGGCAGGCAGAGGTAGGAAAATGGATGGTAGGATAAACTGAGCAGCATTTTGACCCTTCTGTCAGGTGAGGGTGAACCACAATTCTGTAGCTAAGCAACCTAGGCACAAGGACAAGGATGGTGGTCAGCTGAAGAGACAGAAGTCAATAACTGCTTTAAAAGCTCCTCTTTTGGCCTTAAGAGCTCTGCTATTTTGGCTGTGAACGGCACACATTATTCAAGAGACCTGTGTGGGCACAGACATGGACACACAGTGCACAACAAACACACACTATTTGGTGACTGTGCTATAGTAAAAATTGCAGGAGTCGCATCAAATTTTGTTTTCTCTTTTCATTGTTTGTTTTTATTTCACATGCCATATGGTACATTTGTATAAATTAAGTAAGTTTACCCATTTGACACTTTTTTTTTAATTTAAATTATTTTAAAATACTTTTTTCTTCATATTTACCAAACACAACTGATTTTACCATGTAG
>JAOXNZ010000074.1:11294845-11308299 GCA_028566095.1 Kryptolebias brasiliensis
AACTGATTTTACCATGTAGCATCTCTGACAAAAAAAAGAAGAAAATTTGCAGTTAGACTCAAAATGACAATACCAAACTGGAATTTAATTTAAATGCTTGCCTTACAAATATGTTCAAATAAACCTGTGGCCATGACAGTAAAATACTGTTGAAAATGTTCAGTAGAATTATTAGGAACTTCTGCCTTATAATTTTACATTTTATAAAAAAGAAATGCAGTGTTTAAAAACTATTAATATCCTTTCTCAATGATCAATGGTAAGACCGTTCTTTGCCATCGCAGAGAATGTTAAGAGTCTTGGAAAAGAGGGCCACATTAAGATTAAGCAGGCCTTCAGCAGAAACACTTCATTTTCACCAGTGTTAGACCTTCCAACAATATGATTATAAGAAACATACAGCCAAATGGTTGACTTGAAGAGCTGTTTGATTGCTTTGATGGCAAATAAAGGCTGTACTACTAGTTATAGGAAAGGTGTGGATCATTTTTTCTCATGGGATTTTTCACAAAACTCTTATAAAGTATTTTTGCATCTCCAGCAATGTCTTATCATCTAAGGTTTGCCATTTCTACTCAACCGGAGTGTTAAAAAGGCTTCTGTTATTTTGTGTTTGTGACATATCTGAAGTTTGCTTTCTGCCTGAGGACAGAGACCAGTGTCCTTGTAAAATTATGTATAAAGAAGGTCAAAGCGGACACACACTCAACTTTTTTTTTCCCTCTCCACTCATCCTTCTTCGTCTCCCTCAGTGCTCACTTTAATATAGGAACAGTGTTTTCTGTCTTAATTTAAATCTCTGTCGCTCACCCCTTGTTCGTTATTGTCTGCTCTCGTCTCCCACCCTCACGCTCCTCAATCTTTGGCAATCTTTTTATCCCTCACGCTTTTTATTTTTTTTTATCTGTCTCTCTCTGTGTCCCTTCCTCTTTTCTCAATCTCATATCCACGCTGATGGATTTCACTGCGGGAGGTCACTCAGGTCCGCTTTTAAAAAGCAGCATGAGTGAAACGTGTGTCATTTTTCTCCTTAACTGGATCATTTGTATTTATTTACTCGTCTTATTATTGACGCCTGCCTTAACTAGAGACAACGTGAAGGCTTTTTAAGGGGGAACCGGCACCCACCCCTTAACCCTATTAACCCCAGAAAGAACCCAAATGATGATAAATAGACAACATGGTGACTGGAAGCACAATCTGTGGTGGGTGATCATAATCCATACTATTGATGGAGCTGCAGCATTTGTTGCTTCTGGATCTGATTGGTGTTTTGGTCAGAAAATTAGGCATGAATTGATTCTTTAGAACTGACTAAAAAACACCTTAAGTTTTCTTTGTTTTGCACTTCGTTTTTAGATCTCAAGTTAGAAAAGAAGAAATGCCTTTTGCTAGAAATCTTTTATGAACTTCCCACAATCAGACAAAAATAACCTGTCAGGTTCTGGGACCATTTAATCCTAGTTCATCATAAGAAAAGCCATTTTAAATAGTTAAAAAATTGACTGCACAAGCTTATGCATATCATCAATGTTTTCTTTTATTTCTCTCTCTGCCTAAAATACTTTTGTTCACACACTTGTGAACAGCTTGACAAGTTGTTAGCTCCTCCCATGGCCCTGGTTAATTAATCATTTGTTCTCCCACCATCCCCCTCCACCACCATTAGACAAATTTTTCAAAGCAAGACACAGATGTTTCAGTGCTAGCTCAGTGACGTGGAAGGACTCCAAAGTCTGGACTCCAAAGTCTGGACTTGGGCAGATACTGCACAACATTTACCTTCTTATGTGCTGAACCAGTCTAAGCATATTTTTTGTTGATTTTATTCTTGCTTTTTTTCTTTCTTTTTTTTTTATACCCATAATGTACATATTTGTCATAAAGGTTTTTTTAAGTGAAAGGGTGGATGAATCTGTGCTAGTTTCAGCAGTTGCTTTCTCTTATAATTATAGCTCTTTCAGAAAGATTGCAACAATATCTCTGCTGCGCTCTAAAACACATTATTTCCAATGACTCTGGCTCCAGTAAAAGTTTGCCGATGCTGTTCAACTTTGACCATAGCAAGCTGTGAAGAATATGTTTGCAGCCTCTAGACATGAGATATTTATACGGGAGGAAAAGTACTTTTGTGTGCCCAAATTCCCCAAATAGTATAACACAACTCTGCAGTGATCCTTTCTGTTTCACAGAGCCGCAATGCAACACATTTTTGCTGATTGTCACATTCAAGGTCTCCTTCTCTTTTGCAGAGCATAGCTTGCACATGTTTTTTTTCAGCAGGGGACAGTTGCATCTTCCTTCCTGGCAATAAATGCACTGAGACAGGTTGGGAGCTCCCTGACTGACAGTGGCAAAATTATATGTTCTGAGTTTTGAAAACTTCCGCTTTTATGCTTTGTGCTTCGTGACTCACTTAACTAGTGCAGGCCAGGCCTAAAATGCTGTGCATGTAGGATTCTGTCTCAAAAACGGTCATTACTTACTGTAACTAGAGGTGCTTTGCCCTGTGTCTTTGTAGTATGTTCAGTGGAGTGGACCTCATCTCCTTCAGTGTCTCTGCATTTGTCTTGATTCCTGCATGTCTTTGCGCCCTGTCCCTACCTATCTTCACAGTTGTGATGCATCTAAAATTATAACAAATGAAAGTGCCCGTTTGCACACTTGTCTCACACTTTGTTCAGCTATTGAAGCGGGCTGCATCAGTGACGGAGATCTATGAATGCCATTGTATTGTCTGATGTTACAGCAGATGGTAGTCATGGTCAATGTATGTTGGTTTGAAAAATGGACTGATACTGTTCCTTGCACACTTTTTAATGCAATAATGCATGCAGATTGTATGAAAATCTAAAAATCAATCTTAGTACACCCCCAGCTCATAGTCGGTATGTTTTTCAAAATGTGTAGCCTTAGACATATACCCATTAGGATATGTCCCCTTCATGGAAATGTGCTGACTTGTGCAGCAGGAAGCTTGAAAGAAGGGACTGCATTAAATGATATATGAACACCTTAAGGTTGGGGACGCACCTTGAAAAGAGATTTTCAGGTGAAGTGTTCTGCTTTATTATATGTTAACTGGAATTATTTTGGTCTTTCATACAATTTCTGTCTCTACTGGATTGTTTGTTGCCTCCAACAGAAAAAACTTGATAAACCAAGTAAGATTTAGGTATGTCTTACTGTTTTCTCTCCGTTCTCTTTGACACATCTTTCTCCTTAACAAATATAGTTTTTTTTTTGTTTGTTTGTTTTTACTTTTTTGTCCAGCATCTCTTAAACATTTCTGTTTCTCTTACAGGGCATCCTTGCTCAGAGATATACCGTCTTTCTTGCGCTTCACTGTCATTCTTTTACCCTCTTCTTTGACTCTTTCCTTCGTGTCTGTGATTTATGTCGCACAGCTGTGAAACTGTAATGTAGATATCTGAAGCAACCTCAGTTCTCCCTTTCACTCTTGCCTCTATCAGTGGATCGAAGCTGCAGGGAGTTTGTGTGTTTTTGTGTTGACGGTTGGGGGTTGGGTTGGATGAGAAGTTGTTATGGAGACCTTTACCGCTACTGATGGCAATGAGTCGAAACCCCTATATGACTGTTTAGATTTACTGTCTCTGGGGGTAAAGGGGGGCAGTGCACACACTTAAACTCACAGAGTGCAAATAATAACCAACTGTATATGGCTGGATGTCTCTATTTGTTTCAGTGTCTCCTACCACATGGAGTTTTATTAAATATACCAGGAAGCTCCAGGGATTTTCTAGCTGGTAATAAAAAAGATGGAAATAAATACAAGATTGTATGAGGCGACTGAATTGAGGTGAAGGTTCAATTCAATCTCTTAATTTCCTGAGACAACTTTTTGCCAGCTGGCATTTGAAAATCTCTAATACATAAATACTGAATGGAATAAGTTGGAAGAGCCTAATTTTTATATATATTTGACTTCTTTTTTACAGTATAAGATGGCACTTTTTTGTGAATTGGTGCGATAGAAATAAATTAAATGGAATTAAATCAAATATATACACTGCTAGTTAAAAGTGAGAATGCAAAAAAAACTAGGAGGATGAGGGACATGTAATAACAAAAAACTGGTTTTAAGTATAACCTGTGGGAAACATGTTTTTTAGTACTTTTTTTGTAGTATTTTAGGATTTAACATAATCCATAAATTATAATAGTATCCATAAATAAAGCAGATATGCTGGGTAGTTTATCATTGGAGTTCACTGTTTCGGGTAAATTCTGAGTAGTTTTTTTTTAATTTTGAAATACATTTAATCTAGAGCAAATTATCCTCAGAAGGGCTCATTTGAAAGGATCACACAGAAACACTTCCCACAAAAAATGCAACAAGCAGGCATTGTCTCTAAAAGAAAAGGAAAAAAGACTCCAAAGTGGAAAATCTCAGGCCATTATAGTATTGTTTTTTAAACTTTGTGGAGGTACCCTTGAAGTTTAAACTTAATCTGTCTAAAACTGCTGGGATTTTTATGGGAAAGCCCACGCCTCTTCTCCTTAAGACAGTTTTGAAAAGTCTACTTATCGGCAGGCAAGTACGATTTTATCTGACTGTTTACCATTTGTTGAACTCCAGATATATGATCATAAAACTAAAAGGTGTGATTCTTATAAATATCCATTCATCCTCTGTGAGTTAATTTATACAGCAAGAGCAGCGCAGGGAGGCAAAACTGTCAACATGCCTCTGGCCATCATTTCCCTAACATCATATAAACACAATTAAAACAAGATTTTTGCTTTGGGAATTTGAAACAGTGTCCTTGTTTATGAATGCCTTTCTGCTCAGGTTACATGGGAACTAGATGATTCATAGCTGTTTTAAGCTATATTTATAACGAAACCTTATAATTCCTACAGTTCCAGAATCAGTTTAGTGGCATCAGACTTAAAAAAAAACAATATCTCTCTGTGTCTTCAGCATTCAAAATATAATCTTAGTATTTATTTGGGGGATTGAAATAGGAGTTTACCTGGGGGCTACTCAAGTTTATACTTTTAAAACAAGTTAAAGTAAATTTTGCAAAATTTACTGTGCTATATTTTAGGATTTTTTTATGCTGAGCAAGATAAAAATAAAAGGTGAAGGTAAAAATAAGGGAATATTCTTGTATATTTTATGGTGTTTTCATAATGCGACACGTCTGCTGTTTTTGCATGTTCTCCCTCTGCCGTTTAATACCACAGCAGTCATACTATAATAAATGACATGAAGGCACTTAATGTGAAACTGAAGAGGAGGGAGGTGAGGTTATAGTCATTCTGTAGCGGCTGTGTGCGGATGGCAGCAGGAACTTAATGTTAATCTTAATGACAGATGATAGAGCATGCAGCATTCCGCCACAGTGTGTGTGACAGTGTTATTGTCCCTATGATTAACTCAGCCACATTCTCAGCCCTTTTCCCTGAGAGAGAACCAGAGATTAAGCATAAATAGAAGTACCACTGTTTAGTTCTTCATCAAGAAATGCTCTTCACTTTTGTCCACCCTCATTTCCTCTGTGTGCCTACCCCTCTCGCTCCCTTTTTTTCCTCTCTTTGGAGCCATTACTGGTGATAAACACTGTGGTTTCTATCAGCAGGGTGCACCTGGCATTAACGTTTAACGCTTAAGAAAGTAATTAGTGAGCGTTTGTGCCTCCTCTCCTCCCTGTAGATGCCCATAGGCGGTGTAATAAATGAGCGCAGGGATCCATAGGAATAGAATGGCAGCGATTTCTGCCAGCACTGCCGTCATCGTTCAGCACCCTGACGCAGAGCAATGGCCTTGTCATGTGTTCTAGCAAATGACTGAATCTCGCACTGATAGATCCACAAATGCAAAACGTCTCCCGCTCCCAGCAGTGTAATGTTCCACTACTCTGCACTGCAAGTGGTAAATGTTAGGTATTATTTGAGGTATGGACCTACTCTAGGACCAAATTTGAATTACTTTTTGTTCAGAGTTTGTTGGAAAAATGTCTAAACTCTAAAGATAACAGTGAAGTAACATAGAACAGCTCAGCCAAAGACTACAAGACGGGGTAGTAAATAAAGTGTACATATTAATTATTCTTCTCTTAGGCCTTATATTGTGATGGTTTATCAGTAAGTTGCACTGATGAGAACTGTATAAATTTTTTGCAGCACTGCAAACCAATAAGACCATGTGGTGATGCACATATGTACTCATCTCCATTGCAACAGCTTCCTGCTGCATTGCACCCTGAGTAATGACCCATGCATCCAATCCCCCACTTTGTATCCAACAGGGGGTAATTTCCCTCTCCAGGATGCAAATCAAACATCTGATTCTGACTACGGGGGCCTGGCTTCACCGCCCCATATTCCTTGGAGATGTCCAGAGTTGCTGGCAGGCAAAATCCCTTCGCCTTTCACACCCATGCAAGGCGTGTTTAGTGAGGCAGATGCTGAGTCCTGAGCACTGATGTGAGCAAAACGATGACACCACCATTAGCATAATAGGCCAATAGGCATGTGCATGCGTAGTCATTATGGATTTTTATGGGGTGTGTGAAGAGACAGACAAAAGCAGTTAATGCTGTGCAAGACACCAGTGCTGGTGGGACATCCCGCTGCCAGGACTGGATAAAGCATCCTACTTTTGCATACGTTTAGCCAGAAAGTATTTAAACATACTAAAACTTAACTTTGTATCTATCCCCAAATATGCCAAACTCTGAATCACAGCCCCTTACTTAGCAGCAAATGATACATTAAGAAATAACTTGCACATGACAAGTTGAAGTATGAACAGACATATTAGCATGCTACAATGTTCATATGGATACCAAAAGAAAGGATTTTTCCATGTAAAGCAATCCTAACTGAATGTGGCTGAGTTTGTAAATAGTTGGCTCCCAAGAAGCTGTAACCAATTATTAGATTCATCCTGTTGGGTAATGGATTGTCTCATGTAAGACCTTTTTACAAACTTTATATTGATGAGAAAAGATGCTAATTTACAAGCAGGGTATATTTTTTGATAGTAGTTTTACTCTCATTAGTTTTTCATTTTATTTCAAAGAATCAAGACTTGTCTTGATTACGCTAAAGCTCTTTTTTAATGAATGACACATGGAATTTTTAAATGCTCTGCTCTGCCGTCACGGATGGATCCCACTTTTTCAGTGAAAGAACTTGTAGTTTTTAGGAAACCTTCTGGCCTCTCTGGTGATATGTTGTGGTGCATACAGCAGGTTGTAAACCTTTGACCTTCCTTTCAGCAGATACAGTATTGGTGATTCTTGCCTCAGGTCTTTCAGGCTGGAATAATAATAAAAGCAGGGGGCAGACACTGTTGTCTACAGTGCAGCTCAGGCTCTAACTACATGACCTCTCTTGAGATAAAACTAGACATTTATGATTCAGCTAACATTATTCTCAGGTTTTATGCCTTTTGTGGATATTATCAAAATTCTTCACAGCTTAGCTTTATGTTTCATTTTACATTTTTTGTTTTCCTTTTTTAACACAATCCAACCTTTCCTTTTATTCCCCCGGTCTCTCCCTCCTGTAAAGCACTGTTTTTTTCCCTTTTCACTCCTGTTGGTTTCTCTTTCTCACCCCTGCAGGAGATATGAGGTGTATCCTGTGTGTGCAGACCTTCAAGGCCAGATCCTAGCATGCTACAAAGGAAACGTTGGAAAAACTCTAAATTGCTCCAACATAGCAGCTCTTTACCTGCAGTGTGTTAACAACGCCAAACAGGTATGTGTTGTTGTTTGTTTTTTTTAACTGAACTATTTGTTTTAAAATCTCCTTTATTTCATTTGTTACTTCTATCTATTCCATGTAGTGCTGTGGAAATTATGTAGGCGCCTTACTATAGTTGATTGAAAAACCATGATATTATATGGGTAAGGATTATTTATGACATGGCTGTATTACAGATTATCTGACTCCTAGAGGGATGTAACTAAAGCTGTAATTTACACTAATCAGCCACAACAGTAAAAACCATCTGCTTCAACAACATAGGTTCGTGTGCCAGACAAGCTCTGATCCATCAGGACTTCTTGAGGTGTTCTGTTGTGTTTGGCACATTGGCAGGAGATTCTTAGGGTCCTGAGGGATAGGGGTGGTGGCTGTGAGGATGGATCTTGTTCCAGTGCATCTCGAGGATGCTCAATTGGATTGGGATCTGGGGAGTTTGGAAGCTGGTTTAAGCCCTTTTTTATCAAACACTACCTGAGCAGTTTATTTTGCAAGGTAGGAAAGCTGTATATACAAGGAATGCCAAGACTGAGGGTTTATATTTGAGATGATTGGTATTAGTGTTTTCATTCAATCATTTTCTTCCACGTAATTTAAAATTGTACTTTAAACAGCTGGATAAAAAAATTAAAATGTTGCAAAAAGGACCCCTACTTTGGAGGGGTGGAGAATTGTTGAGTTGAGAGTTGAGGATTAACTGGGGGTCTTTTTCTTTTTTTTTTATTTTATTATTTTATATTCATTTTATAGCTTTGTCTTATGTGATTGTGTGTAGACAAGTGGTGATTTTGATGAACCAATCTATAATGCACAACAACAGAAGACTGAAATGTCAATATATTTTTTTTTATTTTGCCAGGTTTGGTTCAAACTGTGAATACATTTGGATTGAAACCAAACTGCTGTGATTCACTTTACTTATCTGTGTTTTTATGTTGTGGCTGATCAGGATATTGAGATTCTAGATCATCAGTGTAAAGTACATATTCTGCAGGTTTAAATCAATAAATTTGCAGCTTTCTGTAAGCGTTGTCAAAATGGAAGCAAATGAACATGAAAAAAGGATGCAATTTCACTTAAATCTTTCTAAACGATTCCAAATAACCATCTTTTTCCCCTTTGAAAGAATGACAAGCATGTGCATGCACCTTCCTGGACAGGCAATATGTAAGTTCCTAATCTGGTAGATTTCTGTGAAGTGAAATTAGTGAGTATTGCAAAAGTAGCCCCATATGTCTGATAGCTACAGCAAATATCACTAGGCTCATAGAAAATCTGTGAACGGTACACATCAGTTTTTTTATTATCTAAATGAATTATATTGTTTACACGCTATGCATGCATACACACCAGCATCTATTTACAATACACATCTCTGCTGCTTGATTTTAGACTGCAGAATTTAATTTCCAGCAGGTTACTGGCGCCTGAATAAAGCTCACTTTAAATAGCCAGTTTGAACCTTACAGTCTATTTCCATAATACTTGCTGACACAGGCGTTCCCCTGACTGTTTCTGTGTGTTTTTTAATGTAATAAGTCCAAGAGAGCAGCAACTACTGGTTGGACATCATCGTCCTCTCTGTGCTTTCTCTGTTCATTATCGAGTGCAAATGTTTTTTCACCCTCCATCTCCCACAGTCAAAACAGTACGGTTATAGTAATGTCACTCAGGTTGATATTAACTTGATTTCCCTTCTCTCACATCGCAATATGTAACATCCGTTGCCCCCCAAAAAGACTCAATTTGCATTCATGGAGCTTTTCTATTAGATTTTTTTGCAATTGCATTGTTTTCCCGGAAATGGGGAAAACTGAGTTTTGCGTCTCCCGGTCACTCTCGTGGGTATTAGTATTAGATCTAAAAGTCAGATGCAGGCAGATTTTGGAGGTATACATCATGTAAATTGCACAATGTTTTATTCATCGTGTGGATGTGTGCGTTTGTGTGTTTGTGGGCGCGTTTAAAAAAGCTTACCTGTACCCTCGTCAAGATTCAGCAAGGGTATATTCACATTCTGGAAGCTGTTATGATCTTTTAAACTGTTTGGAAGCGGGCCTGAGACGGTATGGTAATCCGCTTGTGTTTATCAGCCGGCAGCAATCACGGCGCACTCCTGTTCATCTGTGCTTATCTGTCTTAAGACTTGCTTTTAAAGTCATTAGGTGCAAAAGAGACAGTTCTGTGATAAGGCTTTAAAGGAATAATGTGCAGAATTACACAGCAAACAGAAAAGGGGGAAGCAATGAAGTAGGTTTGATCTGAGCTGATGCAGCTACATGATTAGGATGTTTATGCAGCTTTATCGGCGCCAAGCAGGAAGCTGCTTTAAGAACAAATGCCAAAAGGACATGACTTTTGGTTGTGGAGGTCAGCAGATCCAAAGGTGACCTCTATCAGTCGCCTCTTGCCCTCTCAGTCAAAGACAAAAGATATCCTGGCTCAAAGCGTTTTCTCCTCTCTGTCTTTGTCCTTGTCCTTCAAAGCCTAAATTTGACGAAAACCTGCACAGGGGTATAGATAGGAATGTTTAGGATGCCATCTCACTGAGAATAAGAACACAGACCCCAAAATCTCAGTTTTACAATGCCGACCCCTCAACTGGCGTCAGCCAAGACAGAAGCGTTGTCAGCTGCCTGGCCTTTGTCACTGATAATTAGCCTTCTTATCACAGCAGTCAGTAATAACATTTAGACCCATTTTTGCTCTCTTTTGTGCTCTCCTCACCCCGCCACCATACTTACTTCTCTCCCTCCATCCAACATCCCTCCATCCCAAGTCACATTTCTAATGCATTTGGCTCTTAACAGGTCTGATAGCAAACGGGGAAAAAGAGGCGGTCAGAGGACAGATAAAGTCTCCTCTCCCTTCTTCTTCTCTCTCAGTGAATAGGAGTTTATCACTGAGGCTGATCTCTCTATCCACTGCTTGCCGCCTCATTCCATATTCTTGCTGCATGACTGCCTTTTGCTCCCTATCTTTTCCTTCTCCACTTTATTTTTTAAGGCTGACCCGTCCGTCTCCCTGTCACTCTCAAAAGGCTGAGCCAGATTCCTGTTTGAGGTTTCAGACAGTGTTATATTTGCAAGCACTGGAATGACAAACTGCTCCAGTGTAATCATAATACATAGTTGTTGTTTTTTTTTCAGTAGTTCAGTATTGCATTCCATGGCTTAATCTTTCCACAATTATGTAGATAATATTTACTCAGCAAAAACGTGCTGTCGTTTTTGCTTTAATTTTATAGATGCTTATAATTATACTAATGAGTAATGTTTTAAAAACTAATCCAGCGCGTTACGTAGTTAAATAAATACATAAAAGCAGTCTCCAGACATTCTTATTGCATGGTTTTATCTACAATTTTCTGATTCAGTCCTTAAGCCTTTTTTCCCAGTATTTTCAGCTACACAGAAATTGATTTTAGTTTCTCTTGTTTCTTTAAAGAGCCCTTGTAATGTGTTGTAACTAGAACCATCTTTCAGGTGTTTTTCTTAAATTCTGCTTTTCTGTCTTGCTTTTCACAGTGTAGTTGATAGGCTTGGAGCATTTCTTCCTTCTAATATTTGTTTTATGGATGGATCACTAGTGTGGAAAATAAACTCGGATTCTTTTAGAGAGATCTGAAAAGGCTGTTTTTACATTGGTCACTGAGGAAAAGGGTGTTTTTGTTTCTTACCTTTTATCCATGTTATTCTCTTTTTTATGTCTCCTGTTTCCTTTTTCCCCCCCTTCGCTCATCTTTCTCTTAGGTGCTTTTCTTGTCGCATCTGCTGCAGTAGGATGGTTCAAATGGTTATTGACAGGGAGTGCTGGGGATTTGTGGTTGCACTTATCACTAATATGGAATCCAGTGCCCTTGGGTCCCTTCTCTGCTTCTTGAACTCACTTCATCCTCTTCTCTTTTATTGTACTCTCAAGCCTTCCTCTCTTTGTGTCTTCTTTCATGTGTGAACTAATATCTTTCTCTTCTGTTTGTCTGTTTTGATCTATTTTTTTGCCTTTCCTTCTCTGAGGCATTTTCTTTTTTGATTTCTCTGCAGAACAAGTTGAGGACCGGGGGATAAGGATAAGGATAAGAAAGAGAGCGAAGGAGCAATGCAGAGTATATTGAGAGGGGTTGTTGATTGACGGACTGACACGCTAAACTGGAAGAATGAGTCAGCACCAAGACACGCACCTTCAGAATCCTTTGGAGAACCAAACCAGACAAGAGGCACTGAACACAACAAGAAGAGAGAACAAGACACCTTATTTCCTCAGTTCCTACATCCTTTCCTTTGTCTATCTCTCCTGTGGTCATGGTAAAGTAACAGTGATGCTGTCTGATGTTTTGGAGATTTAGCAGTGGACCAACAGCTTGGGCTTGGCCATCTACTTTAACTGTAAGTGTTAACCAGAACCGCCTCAAGAAAACCAGCCATCTCTGCCACGGGTCCCTTAGATCATTCTCCACTCACAATAACAGTTAGAAAATTAAGTGTTCATATTATCACAAGTCAGTCCTTATATGTTCTCCATAATTTATTGCTTCCTTGCTCCTTATGCACTATGGTGTGGACAAATACACAGACAGTACACCTCTGTCTCTTTGCATTTGTGCAACTTTGTGTTTCTCATATAATTGTGTTCAGCATTCACCAACTCATCAGAAGAAATAAAAAAACAAAACAATGCTGAAATGTTGTTGAATTTTTTTATAATAATATTCAGGACTTTTTATTCCAGTTTGACTCTCTGCACATTAGTTTTATGTTAATTACATCAAGCCTTGACAGTATTTAACTACAAAGCCTGTGTGTTATCGCAACAACATTTTGCTGAATGAAGAGAAAGGGCTTTCTGTCTTCTATAGTCCTGTTCTGTGAGCTTTTAACAAGAAAAATAGGTCTTTACCTTGTTTTTACAGTTCCAGATAGGGCAACTGGTTGAGTAGGTGTCTGATGTACCGAGGCTAAAGGTTCTCAAAGCAGCAGGTTCTAGTTTGGCATCCAAGCTGCAGGCATTGCTTTTTTCTTAGCCCACCTTTCTGTGTCTTCACTTCTTAATTTGAAGCAATAAATGCCAAAAATAATAAAACTAAAATTCCATCCATAACATACAAAAAAGCTGTTAGTCATTGGGTTTTGAATTAAACAAATGTGCTGGTAATTTTAATTTGTATCAATTGCAGTAGGGATATTTTTATGTGCAGAAAGGTTTAGATATGAAACACCAAGCAGACGGGTGACCTCTACTGCATTAGCTGCTTCCATTTTCTGCAGAACTACACCAAGCACTGGAATTAGCAATTGCATCAACATTGGATGACTACAGCATTTTACTAACCATGGAAACAAATTCTCTCCTGGAGCTGCATGCATTTTTTTCTTCACAACAGCAACTGCACTTTATTGTGGAAAAAACATTGTAGACCAAATAGCATCTAGGATCCTTCAAAGTACAGTTGACAAAAGTTTCTACACATTTTTCAAGAACATGCTAGTAAACTCTAGTTCTACTATGTGCATTACAGTTCAGTACATTTTATCAAGGTTGCGACTACCTAGTTAACTACCTAGAGTTAACACTGAGTCTGTACAGATTACCAAAAGTACATATATTTCAGTTATTTACTTTGTGTAATGTTTCAGCTTGTAGTTTCAGTAAAATTCAATAAGTTTATACATCCTTCTATTTATTTATTTATTTTATTTTATGGTTTCTATTCTAAA
>JAOXNZ010000074.1:11355472-11367723 GCA_028566095.1 Kryptolebias brasiliensis
AGTTAAATAAACAGTTTTTAGCGTTTTAGGCAATAATTTCCAAAGTGGGAGATTTGTGGGGCAAAGTTTATGGCAAGTGCTGTGCCACGGCAGGCCAAGAATGCTGCTACTGTCCTATTGTTTACTAGTGAAAATGGAAGAAAAAGCCTTTTTTAGACACGAAGAAAAAGCTACCTAATAAAAATTATGACATGTACGTCCTACTAGAATATGGGGAAACATAAAATCTGTGTTCAACTACATTGCAGAAAGAATTTTTAAATGCAAAATATATAACAGAAAAATACAAACTTGCCTGTTTAGTAGTTTTACATTTGAATACAAATGTTTCATAAACACATATGAAGCTCTTTGACAATTTTCTTAGTGTGATTTGTATAACCAGTCACTATTGCTCTTTTATGAGCAGCTCCTGGGTCTTTGTCAGGACTTGGATATCCTAATTGAATTCAGAGATTCATTAAGTTCACCCTATAAAGGGCCTCCTCTGGTCACTGTTCTGTGTCAAATCCAGGGTGCCCTCTCATTCAGGTAGTCAGCAACAGTCTAACCCAATCAGCAAGGTGCTGACTGCAATCCTTCAGCAGACCTAATGACTTTAGAGCCTTTAGATCTGCACTGATGATAACCTCACTAATCACAAGCTGCATCAGCACCTGCTGCAGTATCCCATTCTCAACCAAGAAACTCAGTGTAGAGTTTATCAGGATGTATGTTTAAGTGACTTTATTTTGAAACCGAAGATTGTTTTAGTGCAACTCCAATAGTGATTTGTAACTGAAATCACAATGCACATATATTTGAGAGTAAATCTCTAGAAGTATGCTTCTAAATTTGAGTAAAAACAACTATTTGAACACAACTGCTAAGGAGGATTTGTAAGTCTCAGATGTGAATGAGGAAATGGGGAACGAGAGGCAAAAATGAGAGTGAGTAAGGAAAGAAGACAGGCAGATGTCAGCTATTTCTCTGAAATCATGAGGGGTTTCTCAGTTGGCTCTTTGCCAAGACCCTGTCTTTGAAATACTCCTACTTGCTCTGAGAGAGTGAAAATGAGAGACATGCAGCCATGTAGCAGGAAAGCATGAACGTTTGTGTGACAGGAATTGCTCCTTGACACACTAACAGTGGATCACTGATTCAATACGCTTGGCTGTAATTCACAAAGCGTCATTTTAGGACACAGATTTTACGTAATTCTTGTAAATCTAACTTCTGCTGTGGTTTTGGTCTTTTTGATTGATCATTACCAACAAGTAAAAGTACAAGCGTTGATTTTCACAGCTTATTCACCTCCAAACTATGTCACTTATTTTCAGTGGGGCTTTAGGGCCAAGCCAGACAGACTACTTTTAGAGCAAGTATTCAAATAGGACTTTTGCGGTCCTATTTGAATACTTATTTAAAAACTAATTCAACAATAACAGATACCTTTCTCTTACTTTTTAAGCAATCAACTCTTCTTCACTTGCCATGGTAAATGAACCAAAGCTTGACCTGTAAAGATTTTTTTTTTAAGATTCAGAAATACTGTCTCCGTATTGGACTTGGATGTGTTGTCCCTATCAATTGTAATCTTTGTAAATGATTACAATAAATTGGGTTAGACTAAAGAAAAAAATTTCATGATCTAAAACCCAGTCATTCCTGGGTCATATAGAAGGGCATTACTGCTTATTAATCTACTGCCTTCATTTACTTTGTTGAGCAACTGCTGTGAACTGAAAAATCTGTTTGTAAACTCAGACTGAACAGAAAGAAATGATTTCTCTTGAAAATTGCAGTCAGTATTTGCTTTAATAATTCATTACTTATCATTTGAGTCATCTTGATATTTGTAAACACTGTTGATTGCTACGTGTGTTTTCATAATGTCAGGGTCTCAGTGCTTTTGCATTCACATGACATGCACCCAGTTGACAGCACAATCTGAAGGCTTTTGCTGTAATATCAACAGCTCTGTGGTGGATTAGACCTCCTAACCCTGATCTTGACAGGGTATCTGGTGACAGTAATCCATGCTGCTAATCCACGTCTTGATGTAAACACCAAGGACAACCCGTCTTCTATCTTCAATGTTCTCCCTTTTTTTATTTTCTTTCTTTTCACTGCTGTCGTTCTGAGTGAAAGCGATGCGCCATCTGTTTTGTTGATCAGTAGGGGTCAGCTTAGTGTGGCAGGAAACATTAGACCTGCTTTTTCCTTAATCGTTACTTAAGTTCAAGATTTTTTTTGGATTCATGTGAGTAAATGAAAGGAGTGCTTAATCACCTTTAAACACTGTAATTATTATAAATCATTGCAAGACAAAAAACATTGATGTGTTTATTGATGTTTATCATTTTTCTGAGTGGGGTTGTTGCTGCCCACAATGATAATGGTTTTAATTATTGTGCATGAAAAAAAAAACAGTCATTAGCTGCTGTCATGTTTACTAATAACACAGCAAAAATGAAGTATGTTAAATGACAAGCCTGCTGAGACATAAGCAAGACAGCAGATAGAGTGATGAAAGTATATGTAGTCATATGTACTGTATACAGTATTCAAGTTTTTCAGTATAATAATGCCACATTTTTTTCACATTCATAAATAGGGATGGAAATGCTCATTCACACATTTTTTAAATCGTTTCACTTTTTTCAGCACGTTTTTTTATTTTATTGTTTTTATACTGGAAGATATTCTTGTTCATTGTTGGCTATGGTTATGTGTATTTTACACAGATGGAGCATACGTCCTGTTGTATATTTATGTATGCGGCCTAGCAAGTGTGTCTGTGTGTGAATACATGCATTTCTGATGTTGCTTATGTTGGGAGAGTGCAGGGACACTGTTTTCCTTCAGTCCCAGTGTGTGGCTGCAAAACATAGCGGGGCTTTTTCTTCTGATCAGTGCCAGAGCTCAGCAGGTAGGTGAGGTTGGTTGAGTTTTGGTGGGGTTGGAGGGAGGTTGGGGTTCTAAACCAATCAGTACCTTCAGTGATTTAGGACACACATCTCTGTTTTCCTTGTTTTTTTTTATACTCTTTGTATCACTGTGTCTGTGTTTTCTTGTCTTTCTCTGGCTAACTAATTCTTCTGTCTTGCTCTCAATTTCATAGTCTCTTACAGAACCATATGTTTGGTAAGACTACCAGTGTGACTACTGCTATTATTTATGCAACTACAACCTAAACCATCTTATTGAAGCATTCAGGACTCTGTCTTGTAATCAAAACCTTCCTTCAGCATTGCTAGTTAGCAAAAAACAATGGGTCATGCGTGCAACCAAACTACCAAAAAGATAGTAGCAGATGGTAGTATTCAGTGGGTTCTCAACAACAGCAATTGAAAATTCCAAACTCTCTGCAGCTTAGTTTTGTTCATCCAGACAGAGGCACACCCATTATACAATAAGAACAACAGAACGGTGCAGTGGTTTACAGCACTGTTTCCAGTTAGGCAAAGGTTACATAATGGGTCCCATAAAAAGAGATACAAGCGTTTTAAATGCAAGAATAAAATGTCTCCACTGTAGAGGTAGGCACTCTTATTGTCCCTGTAATGTTACCAACAAGCTAATAAAACCTGTTAACGGAATGTTTCGGGGGGTGTCAGATGAGTCAGGTAATTTAGCTTGCCTGATTTGTTCAACACAGAAATTCCACAGTTTGAGCTTTTAAAGCATAAATTTTAAGAAGGGTTTTTGTCCTGTTGAGTTTTGTTATTGAAAACAATTGGCTTTTATCAGTTTATACTACAGAAATACATTTCTGTAGTTAACATTTTTACATGAATAGCTGCTCAAATAGCTGCTTTACTGAAACGTTCTTTTTTTATTTTATACGGGTTAACTTTTTCTTCATCTCACGTGAACTGTTGTTCTAACTCTAGTGTTTCTATTTGCTTTCTTGTGCAAGATTCTGTCAGTCTTTTTGCTTATTTGTACCTATGAGAGATGACCCTAATCAACTTTTTTTTTCTTTGAATATCAAAAACTATGAGTAATTGCTCCTCCAACCCACTCATAATCTCCTGATTCCATTTGACTCATGATGCTTTTTTACATAAGATATATTTTTGAACATTTTATGCTGTAAGAAGTTAAGCTGTTTACAAAAGACTTTGGCAGCTTCTTGTTTTTTCCAAGTCATTTCTTCAAGATCAATGCCTTCTGTCTATCAGACTATAAATAGAAGAGCATTACTTTGTTGGGGCTTATTTGTTGTCTCTTTCTAGTGTCATGTCTGCTCTTTGCTCTCAAGTTGCCAGTGCAAAATGGTTCTTGTCATATCCATTATTGCATTGCCTGATGTTCTTGTTAAAATTAGCTTTGCAGCATCAAACTGCTTTCTGTGAAGCAGGGTGTTTGGGGGAGGGGGGGAGTCTTTGAGCTCAAATAATTTGTGTTCTGTTTGTGTAGGAGCCAGGTAAATCCCAACCTACATCACTGTTTCTTTCATTCCAGCCATGACAGTGCCACATTACTGGATCGACACATTCAGACATGCATAAGTCTCTCTCTATTCTTTTCCCTTCATTTAGATGATCTCCTTCACTAACAACAAAATAACACAAGAAGAAGTCACTTAAACATAAATTTAAAGGACAATTACATCTTCCTCTTAGTTTAATGTTTGAGTCATTGTGTGATTCCTTTCACCTGCTAACTGCCAGCTTTTAAGCATGTAAAATCCAATCTGACAGATGAAATATTACAATTACTTTATGAAGAGAGAGCTCAAACTGTGTCACACAGAGCTAATACACATACTCAGTTTTGCTTGTGTCCACTGCTTCAATAGAAGTGTTTTGATTTGATTATGGTGTTAATGAATCATTTTTTTTTATGTTTGTGGCTGAGAAGGTGCGATAGTCTGTGATTGTATGTTATTGTTCAGATATTTCTTGTGTAATTGTGTTTACCAGTTAGCAAAGTGGAACAACCTGTCCACTGTAGCCATTGGCTATTTTTGCTGGCTCATTTATAGATGTTACACTTTTATTATAGCAAAGCAAGATATTTTTAAATAAAGTGAATGAAAAGTTTTTCTAATGTCATTAGGTAATTTGCATTTGCTTTTAAACATTATTCTTCTTTTTTAAACACACACATATTTTACCTAATTTTAATAGGCATGCAGAGGAGGGAAGGGAAAAGTCAGGCACTAATGGCACATAAAATTACAGATAAACTGTGTGGTAGAATATCACTGCCTCTTTATGTCTGCGTGTGTGTCAGATGTATAAATCCTTAGAACCAGAGCAAGCTTTAATTAATGGAGTTTGATGATTAGCAGGCAAAGGCAAACAGCAGTTAAAGGAGCTTGCCCCTCTTTCCTCCATCAGTGAGGATAATTGCATTTCAGCAACAAATTTATGTGACAGGCACGGTGCCTTTTGGAGGGGGCATCACTGAGGTTTTTTTTTTTCTTTCTTTTCAGGGCATTACTGTTTTGTTACTGCCAAACCCGTATTTCTCAAGGGAATTTATTTAGAGCTTTCCCTCTTTTGGTTTTATACAGCTTATTTTTTTGTTTAGTTTTTCTGTCAGATGTGTCTGAATGTGGTTTTGTTCTTACTCATGAGAGTAGTTGGATTTAAAGGATTAGCAGCCACTTTTTCTATTACATTTTATCTCACTTTATATAATTTTATTTATCTCATGATTTCTCACTTTTTTTAGTATTTAAAATTTATGAAAACAAATATCTGGGAATTTCAGTGGAGTGCTTTGTTATGACTATCCCCCTTACTAGGTAAATGAGAGGTAGGAACTCCATTTGTTCTTCCCAGTCAGTGTAAAATTAATATGTAGCTCTCTTTTTATTTTTAGACAAACCTTGTGGGCTCACTGGCCTGTCATCAGCCTTCAAGTAGCAGCAACTTCCATTAGCTCCTCTGTTTTAAACTTCTTTCTCTGTCACAATTTTTTTTTTTGTGGTTTGTCACAATATTAGAATCATTTGTCCTAAAGGAAATATTAAATTCAGTAATATCAGATAATGGTTTTTGTTCTTGTCAATTCTTGGTAGGCTGTTCACTTTCACTTTTGCAATAGGGGATTTACTTTGCCATTTTACACTTCATATGTTCCCCTTAACTGGTCGTTTCTACAAAAGGTTTTGAATTCTGTTTGCCATGCTGACTTAAACTCATGTTCCATCCTGTTGTCTTGTGTCTTTGTCAGCCAATGATGGCTCTTTGCACACATCCGAACACATATCACCTGTCTCTGCATCAGATTATAGTCCTCTCATCATCAGCTCCAGACCTCTTATCATGTGTTGAGAGGCTGCCTGCTCTGTTTTTCTTCTCTGTTTGCCTACTGTGAAAAACAGGGGAGAATAGCAATTTTGTTGGGAGGTTTCACACCACCATACTTTGTGATTGCTTGAATGTGAACCAGAGATGAGTTCTGTGGCTAGATAATATTACATAGTACCACCAATTGTGTGTGAACTTTCATTGATCTTATAGGAAAATAATTCAAAAGGAACACAGATGCCTACATTAGAGTTTGGAACGTTATGCCAAAAATAATGATGTGACAATGGTATAGGAGACTGTATTTTGTCTAGTGTTTTCTGTCTGTTTCATTACACTGACAAATAAAATATGTATGCATTTATATTGGTTATTGCATTATAATCTAATCTAAATACATGTGTTTTGCATTATATACCATCTTAGAACATAGTGTTTTTCTCATACTGTGTGCTGTTTCCATTGACAGTGTGGGCAAACCAAAACAAAAAACTATTAGTATATGTTTACTGTGGCTGTATATGTTATACTGAAGCTGTGAAAATGACCCTATAGATGTACAGGGAAGCCTATTTTTGCAACTACATGCATTTCTTCCCTAATTATTCCTCTTTGGCTCATAAACCTCCCATTTCTTTGCGTGTGAATATGTGAGTGTGGGTATTTTATAGAGCGAAAGATGGCTCTTTTCACTCTCCTAGCAGTGTCAGCAGGTAAGCTGCCCTGTTGGGAAAGAGGAGAGAAATCACCAAAGCATGTAGATTGCTACTCCAAGGGGAGAATCAATTAGGGGCATGAAGGCTAGAGTAGAAAGGCAAAGAGAGATGGAGAGGGGCAGGAGTCCATGCAGAGAGGTGGTGCAGAGCCATGCTGATCACCTCCTCTGAGACAATGCATTGCTCCTCCTCTTCTGTCCTGTTTCTTGACACCTGATCTCACAGCTTTTTTTAGGTGCTACTGTGCCTCAGCCTCCCCTCCCCCTTTTTATTTTGTCCAGCCCATTTCTTCTCTAATTATAGATGGCTCTACAGTCTCAAGTGGGTGGACCCTTCACCTGTCTAACACATTAATTTGCTCTGTTCCTATCTGTTCCAAAAATAAAAAATAGAGCAACAATCACATTTTTTTTTACCCATTATGTGTGTTGATCTTGTGAAAGTAATTTGTTTAAAGTATCTTAATTTATGTTACTGGTTTTTACCTTTTCTTTTTCTTCCTCCTTAGGTACATAATGTCCTCCATCTCGAGAGAAGCCTGATCCCAACGGGCCAACAGTACTGGACTGTGCCTCTGTCCTTCTCCTCACCTGTCCAACCATCAGCACAGCCATGACATCCATCACAACAATATGGACCTATTTTTCTGTATGCTGCTTCCTGTTTAGTTTGGTGCTTCCTGTGACATCACAAACAGTGGTGCAAGCCCCACAGGTTCATAGTGCTGGCTCCCAAGTGATCACAGCCTTGCTTCAGGAGGAGGGGTATTCATCATTTCATGCTGAGAACCCAGAGTGGACATTTAACCATCTTGCCGTGGACTACCGCAACGGCAATGTTTATTTGGGAGCTGTCAATCGCATATACAAACTGTCTCCAAGCTTGGAAGTCCAAGTGTCCCATGAGACTGGTCCAGATGAAGACAACCGCAAGTGCTACCCACCACGCATTGTCCAGCCCTGCAGTGAGCCACTGACACTTACCAACAATATCAACAAAATGCTTTTGATGGACTATAGGGAGAACCGGTTGTTGGCTTGTGGCAGCCTCTACCAGGGCATCTGCAAACTTCTTCGCCTAGATGATCTCTTCAAACTAGGAGAGCCCTTCCACAAGAAAGAGCACTACCTCTCTGGTGTAAATGAGAGTGGCTCTGTTTTTGGTGTAATTGTTTCTTATGGTAATGCCTCTCCAGACATGCTGTTTGTAGCCACAGCAGTTGATGGCAAACCAGAGTACTTCCCTACTATCTCTAGCCGAAAGTTGGCCAGAAACTCAGAAGAGGATGGCATGTTTGCCTATGTCTTCCATGATGAGTTCGTGGCCTCTATGATTAAAATCCCCTCAGATACCTTCACTGTCATCCCTGACTTTGACATATACTACATTTATGGCTTTGCCAGTGGGAACTTTGTCTACTTTTTGACTTTACAACCTGAAATGGGAGGTGGACCAACAACTGGATCCTCTTCTGCTGGTCGGGAACAGGTTTACACTTCCAAGATAGTTCGCCTCTGTAAGGCAGACACTGCATTCAACTCCTATGTTGAGGTCCCTATTGGATGCATTAGTGGCAATGTGGAGTACCGATTACTCGAAGCTGCCTACTTATCAAAAGCTGGTGCTATCTTAGCACCGTCACTAGATGTAGCACCGGATGATGATGTGCTGTTTGCCGTCTTCTCAAAAGGTCAGAAAAGACGTCCACGGCAGGCCTCTCAGGACTCTGCTCTGTGTGTTTTCTCTCTTCGAAAGATCAATGAGAAAATCAAGGAGAGGTTGCAGTCCTGCTACAAGGGAGAGGGTACACTGGACCTGGCCTGGCTGAAAGTCAAAGATATTCCCTGCAGCAGTGCGGTGAGTAGTGCTCAAGGGAAGTGGGCATTTTGCTGATTATGCCAGTTTAATGACAGCATGAAGGAAGAGCTAAAAGTATTTAGATATTTAAAATACAAAATGACATTTGCACTCTAGGAAAAAAATAATAATTTTTTCTCTTTTTCCTTACACATGTTTTGTGTACTGTGCTATTACATCCAGTATTGTAGATAATTCTAGAACAGCATGTTTTGAACATTTCTGTTTTGCTTGGAATTTATAAAAATACACTTCTTTAGGAAAATGAAAGAGAAATGTTTTTTGGGGAAAACAGTTATTTGTTTAAGAACTTACAAATGATTGTTACAAGTGAGTTTGTTTGATAGAACGATAGATGTTACTCTGCTTGACGTTACTCAAAGAAGCATGGGAGGTTCACCAAGAGTGTTTTCTGTGGTGGGTTACTTGATCCATCCCATTAGAATAAAATGTTAACCATCCACCGCTTCTAATCTGCTCACCCTTTAAACAATGCAGCTGAATGCTCAGCCAAATTATCATAATTCTATTCTACATAACAGCATTACAAATTCAGTGATTCCGTTCATTTGATTTCTTACTTTGTGCGCATAATAACAAGGTTAAATTGGGTGTTACATGTTTAGGTTACCACAAAGGTTTAGCTTTTTTATTATTTAGTTCCAATCAGTAATGTAAGATGTGATGCTGAATAAATAAAAAGGGCTTCAGTCAGAATTAATAATTTTGATATCATCTTTCTATACATGATAAAAATAGTTATAATATTCAAAATAATGACCAAGAAATAAAATTAATTACTTTTAACATAATTCCAGTAGTAGCTTAAATTCTTCACTTTGGCCAGTTATCTGTAACAAAATCTGCATGAGAATTCCTAAAGCTACAAATACTTTTAACAAGGAAGGGTGACTTTGTCATGGCTATATTTCTGGGTCATACTATAAATTTCATCCTCCTGCAGCCCACACCATATTATCCTGACCTTTGTCATGCATTACGTAGAAACATTATGAAGATGACCCCACTTGTCTTTGGTTCTGAAGTAACTGTGTTAATCTATTAATCTGTCTGTGGCCCTTACACGTGCCAGGGTGCCGTTGTCTGCTGCTTGAGGGCCTGATAAATCATGCCTGGGGTGAAGCTGTCGGCAGGAAAAGGAAGTGTGAGGGAGCTCAACAGGGTTAGCACCTAGAAATTATGCCATTTTAGCATGAGCTAATGCCAGTGCATAAATTAGACCCTGCTGAACAAGTGACACTGTGTTCTGTGGGAATTAGATGAATGAGTTCTGACATACATATACACAGATGTACCTCCAATTTTTTTCTAACATGGCTGCTGCTGAAATGGACATAATAAAACTTAAAGAAGAAACAATTATTTTCCTGTAGTGCTAATTTTTAAAAAGTCAGCTAGTATCTACTGTAGATTAGTTTAGTTGTTTCTGCCAGAAATATTTGTAACTAACTACAACATGCCAATAAACTTAATTTTGAGCCCTGCACATTATTAAATGATTGAATGTAATTACGGATTATATAATGTACGTTTTCCTTTTAGTGTTTGCACAATTTCCCTTTTAGTGTTTTAACTGAACAATTGTGAACTGTTATAACTCACCTCTTTTGGGTAAGGATTATTCACTTGTTAATATCCAGTGATTGATTTTTATAAATAGTTGGCTTTTACTTTAAGTTTAATTTTCTTTGCTGCTCTAAATGATGCATGATTCATGGCTCTGTTCCACAGATATGAAAAATGTAATTTGAACTCATTTACAAAGTTTAGTATTCACAAGTGCAGACACACTGTACACTTGTACTGTTTTAAGCTTGCCAAACAAGATTACTTTGGGAATTGTGGAAGCTATGCCACTTTTTTAAGATCCTGCATTCAGACATTCTAACTGGGGACTTGTGTGATCATATAAATGCTAACAAAGATTTATTCACACTCAGAAATATCAAATATATGTTTTATTTTTTAGGGAGAAAACCTATTAGTAATATTAATTTTAGGGATTAAAATGTGAAACTCTGACTATAGACTGCATTGAAAAATAGCTGTGTGAATCTTGAAAGTCTAATTTGTGCCCAGTTGGACATTGAATGTCTAATTGATGGTCAATTTATACAAGAAGCTTTTTGAATATTCAGTTAATTCATTCGGCACATTTAACATGAACTTCAGTTCAAAATCAAATTTTGAACTGGAAGCTGATCGGCATTAGCAGCTCATTTTCCTTTAACATACTACTTTTGAGTGTTTTTTTTTTTTTCAGATTTGGAGGAGTGTCTTTTCTACTATAAATTACAGTCACCATTTGAGCAGCAACTTATGGAAAAAAAATCATTTCCTGGCTTTGTGCCCTCAGCAGAACATTTCACAGAACCTAGCGTGACCAAAATGAAAATCTCAATCTTCTTTAAACAGTTATAAAACTGGAAATAAAAGACAAATTATTTTGTTAAGGTTGGTCGGCATGTCAAATTATTGGCTGCTATTTCTAAAGGGAGCCAAGATGAGAGAGTCTTGTATCGGGGAGATGTCCCTTTATCTTGCCTTCTTCATTGCTCAATATCTTCCTCTCTCCTGTACCATGTTTCCTGTTTCTCACTTTCTCTCTCATTTTCTTTTTCTTCAGGCTTTCAAACGGCGTCATATTTTGAACATGATGTGTTTTTCCTCCAATTAAGGAGAGGTTGAACAGCCCCAGGGCTCATTAGACTAATGTGGCTGTATAGCCCAACACACACAAAAACACAAATTTGTGATATAGATGAAACACATGCAGGCTTTGTGGATAGACCAAACCACTTTCCCTGTGAGATTGGATGCATGACAGGCGGAACCACATTATTCTTTCTCTGCTGCACTTTTAGCAGCTGCGTAGCATGATATATGTTTAAAATTTTCCAACTGACCATTAGGTCTAACAAACATTGATTGTCAGTGTATTTATAGACACACATATACACAATACATGTAGAAACATCAGACCTAAAACAATCTCTGCGGGTCACCGGGGCCCCTCTCTGGAGCCAGGCCTTGAGGTGGGGCATGTTGGCGTGCGCCTGGTGGCCAGGCGAAAGCCCATGGAGCCTGGCCGGGCACAGCCCGAAGAGGTGACATGGGTCCCCCTTCCCATGGGCTCAGGGGCCAAAGGGGTCGGGTGCAATGTGGGATGGGTGGTGGCCGAAGGCGGGGACCTTGGCGGTCTGATCCTCGGCTACAGAAGCTGACTCTTGTCACCTCTCTGGTGGGGAAGAAGCCTGAGCTGGTGTTTGAGGTTGAGAGGTTCCAGCTAGAAATAGTCGGGCTCACCTCAATGCACGGCTCTGGCTCCGGAGCCAGTCTCCTTGAGAGGGGTTGGACACTCTTTCACTCTGGAGTTGCCCCCAGTGAGAGGCGCTGAGCAGGAGTGGGC
>JAOXNZ010000074.1:11367823-11379486 GCA_028566095.1 Kryptolebias brasiliensis
ATAAGGGTGTCCATATGTGCTCTTGGCACCAGGACACCCTAGGTCGCAGTTCAATGATTGACTTTGTTGTCGTTTCACCTGATCTGCGGCCGCATGTCTTGGACACTCGGGTGAAGACAGGGCGGAGCTGTCAACTGACCACTACCTGGTGGTGAGTTGGCTCCGATGGTGGTGGAGGATGCCATGCCGGTCAGACCTGGCAGGCCCAAACGTATTGTGAGGGTTTGTTGGGAACATCTGGCGGAGTCTCCCGTTAGACGGAGCTTTAACTCCCACCTCCGGGAGAACTTTGAACATGTTCCAGAGGAGGTGGGGGACATTTAGTCCGAGTGGGCCATGTTCCACGCCTCCATTGTTGAGGTGGCTTATCGGAGCTGTGGCCGCAAGGTAGTTGGTGCCTGTCGCGGCGGCAACCCTCGAACCTCCTGGTGGACACTGGCAGTGAGGGATGCTGAAGAAGGAGTCTATCAGGTCTTTTTGGCCTGTGGGACCCCAGAAGCAGCTGACGGGTACCGGCAGTCCAAGTGGCATGCGGCTTGGGTGGTCGCTGAGGCAAAACTTGGGCATGGGGGGAGTTCGGGGAAGCCATGAAGAAAAACCTCTGTACGGCTTTGAGGCGATGCTGGTCCACCATACGGCGTCTCAGGAGGGGAAAGCAGTACAGCACCAACACTGTTTATAGTGGGGATGGTGTGCTTCTGACCTCGACTTAGGACATCGTGGCTCAGTGGGTGGAGTACTTCGAAGACCTCCTCAATCCCACCAGCACGTCTTCCATTGAGGGGGCGGAGCCTGGGGACTTTGGGTCGGGCTCTCCAATCTCCGGTGCTGAGGTCACCGAGGTGGTTAATAAGCTCCCCGGTGGCAAGGCTTCGGGGGTGGATGAGATTCGCCCTGAGTTCCTTAAGGCTCTGGATGTTGTGGGGTTGTGTTGACTAACGCAACTGTAATATTGCGTGGACATCGGGGGCAGTTCCCCATGATTGGAGTTTTCTCCGCAGGGTGTCTGGGCTTTCCCTTAGAGATAGGGTGAGAAGCTCAGTCATCCCAGAGGGACTCAGAGTAGAGCCGCTGCTTCTCCACGTCGAGAGTTGAGGTGGCTCGGGCATCTGGTTAGGATGCCTCCTGGACGCCTCCCTGGTGAGGTGTTCCAGGGCACGTCCCACCGGGAGGAGGCCCAGAGGAAGACCCAGGACATGCTGGAGGGACTATGTTTCTCGGCTGGCCTGGGAACACCTTGGGATTCCCCCGGAGGAGCTGGCCCAAGTGGCTGGGGAGAGGGAAGTGTGGGTCTCCCTGCTTAGGCTGCTACCCCCGCGACCCGACCCCAGATAAGCAGCAGTGGATGGATGGATGGATGGATGGACATTGTGACCTTATGAAAATGCAATTTTTCACATGCTCTCACAATTTATAATGTAGCAACAAGAAAAACAAAAGTTCACTTCCTTGACAGACAAGACATAGAACACATTCCTTTGTAACAGTGAGGTTTTTTTAGACTCCTGCAATTTAAATTACATTCTGCTTCTTAATCTTGAGAAAAAAAATTCCCTATGCAAAACATGGAACTAAATTTTTTTCTAAAAATAACATCTTACAATGGGTTCTGCTGTTATATTTAACCACTGACCCAGACTTATGGCCAACCATTATGTTATAGGAAATTATTTATTTAAAAAACTGAAAACAACAACAGCAACAACAACAAACAAACAAAACAGAGTGTCATAGAGCAAAAAATACTGAATGATTCAAAGTAATTTTTAACAGCTTTGAAAGTGATATTTATTCACAACTTCATGTCTAATGAACACATAAGTGTTTGTTTAAGAAAAACATGTCCGTAGCTTGCAATGATAAATAGTAAAATTGTTACAGCAAATATGTGCAATGACACAAGGACCCAGGCTTTGTTAAGGCTGTATAAAAAACACTTGCTCCCGACAGACCTTTGATGCTTTACACCATCTTTAAGAGGCTTTCAGACATAGTTGAAAAGATGCAAAGAAAGAGAAAATACACAAAAAGGAATGTACTGCAGAGTCAGTGAGAGGATGGATGGAAAGCGTGTGAGTGTGTGAAGGGGGGTGCTTCCTCTTTCCCCTCAAATGGCCATGCTCGGTTGAGCCACATAATGCATGCTCAACAGTATAAGTCTGCAAAGGGCCTGCATCCATAGATCATTGTGAAGTGGCATGTGACCTATAAAAAAATGCTGCCTGTTTCCTTCATGTTCACTGTGTCAGCAGAAAAAAACAGAACAACAAAACAGCTGGATTGCAATAAATTCACTCACTGCATCCCCCCCCATCCTTGATTCATTACTTGCATCCTCTGCCACTCTTTTCTCCCTTTGCCTATCTTTCTCTTCATGGTTGTTTAAAAATGCCAGTCACCATACTTCTCCTCAATCTTTTTGAATCTGTGCACTGATCTCCTTTATTTCCACTGACAATATGCTCTGAGTACAGAGTGAAGCTCCTCCCTTCAAAGATGGGCGAGAAAATTACAAGGTCGCTTGCAAGTCACTGACAGGCTAAGGCCATCCCTTCATCCCCTCTGCTAATGATCATTAATAACATGTCATTAGCTAACATGCCACGGGCTATTCTTCCACATTTGTTATGTGCTATTGAATTCACATTCTGAATTCTCTCCAATTAATTAGATTATTCTACTCGGCTGCTGAGTCTTTTTCTTGATCTCTCTCACGGTCTCCTAACACATGTGCTCATCCCTCCCATGTTTCATCCTTCACTTTAAGGGAGCTCTTCCACTTTTTCATTCTCTGTCTTCTCCTTTTGGTCAGTTTTCCCGTTATTGCCCATCCCCCCTCCCCCTGTACACTGTTTTGTGCTGTGCTTGACCAACCTTTGTTGTGTTGTGTGCTGGTCATCTCTATCCCTCCTGTGTCTGATTGCAGAGCTTAATCAGTGACTGGCTGTGGCTGTTGCTGCTGCTGATGAGTCAGTCTAGGCCGCATCCTCAGGAAGGGAAAGGCTAGCAGATTCATTAAGGACATTCAGACTGTCCCCCAACCCCTCCCTCTCCACTTCACCCCACTCCATCCACATATCCGCCATTCCGCTTGCTGGCTGGCACGCTAATTAAATCTCCATACATGATACCAATTGCTAAGGGTCAGAATCCGTCACAATATCATTATTCTGAGATTAAATAAGTGTCTCCTGCTTCCTTTATCATTTGTTATACTGGTACTAGGAGAACACTTACTAAATATGCAAACTTAAATGTTTTTCAGTATTTTAAAGCACATTTATTTTCTTGTCAAATTCGTAGATTGGTAAGAACTTTAGTTTATCATTGCGTCTTTATTTTGAATATTAGGAAAATATGCTTAACTATTTATTTATTATGAAGTAAACAGTATTCAACCATATAAAACTGTCTAAAAATTTGTAATTAAGTAGACTGAATTGTTCATTTTTGAGTTTTATATAAAACTAAAGTATTGAAAGAAAAATAATTAAAGCTAGCAGTGCAATTTGAGCTTCTGAATAAGCCAAAAGTAATTCAGCTTTTTTTTCTTTTTGTTAACACTAGAGACGAAACAATCATGTTTTGAAAAAGAATATTTATTGGGATTATCACTAGACAAAATGATTTGTTGCTCTGTATTTATAATCGGTGTGAATTTTGCATGGCAGCTGTTCGGTTGATCCATTTACTTCCAAATTCAAGTTGCATAGAATTACATTTTTGAAAGAAAATCCATTTGTGGTGTTTTTAGAAATCTGGTGCAGTTTTGGAGTGTTCTGTTTTGTCCAGAGCAGCAAAATATATTCTGCGTTGACTTCAGTTTGCAGAACGTATTTGTCCCCTTCCTGATTTCTTATTCTTTTGCATGTTTGTCACACTTAAATGTTTCAGATCGTCAAACAAATTTAAATATTAGACAACGATAGCACATGTAAACACAAAATGCAGTTTTTAAATGAAGATCTTTATTATTACGGGGGAAAAGAATTCAAACCTACATGGTCCTGGTCATGCCACAGCATCTCAATCAGATTCAGGTTAGAACTTTGACTGGGCCACTCCAAAGTCTTAATTTTGTTTTTCTTAAGCCATTCAGAGGTAGACTTGCTGGTCTGTTTCGGATCATTGTCCTACTGCAGAACCCAAGTGTGCTTCAGCTTGAAGAAACAAACATATGGCCGGATGTTTTTTCCAAGATTTTTTAGTAGACCACAAAATTCATGGTTCCATTTACTACAGCAAGTCTTCCAAGTGCTGAAGCAGCAAAACATCCCCAGACCATCACAGTACCACCACCATATTTCACCTTTGGTATGATGTTCCTTTTCTGAAATGCTGTGTTACTGTTACGCCAGATGTAATTAGACATGCACCTTCCAAAAAGTTCCACTTTTGTCTTGTCTGTCCACAGAGTATTTTCCCAAAAGTCTTGGGTATCATCAGTATGTTTTCTGGCAAAGACAAGACTTTGTTCTTTTTGCTCAGCAGTGATTTTCGACTTGGAACTTGGACATGCAGGCCATTTTTGCCCAGTCTCTTTCTTAAGGTGGAGTCATGAACACTGACCTAAACTGAGGCAAGTGAGGCCTGCAGTTTTTTGGATGTTGTTGTGGAGTCTTTCGAACTTCTTGGATGAGTCATTGCTGTGCTCTTGGGGTAATTTTGGTTCACTTTCTACCCCTGGGAAGGTTCACCACTGTTCCATGTTTTTGCCATTTGTGAATAATGGCTCTCACTGTGGTTTGCTGGACTCCTAAAGCTTTAGGAATGGCTCATCTATAACAATGGCTTTAATCACTTTTTCCACACAGGGCTATGTAGGTTTGGATTAATAATAAAGACCTTCATTTAAAAATTGCATTTTGTGTTTACTTGTTATCTTTGTCTAATATGTACATTTTTTGACAATTTGAAACAGTTAAGTGTGACAAACAAAAGAAATCAGGAAGGGGGCAAACACTTCTTCACACTATTGTAGGTATTTAGTTGTAATAAAGCAAGAATTGTAAGTAAGAACCGTTACTTATTAGATGGTATTTGAAAACTGATATATGCAGTGCCTTTGGTATTACTTTGCAGATAAACCAGTAACTAAGAAAATTTATCCCATTGAAACAAAGGTCTTCTAACTCAACTCAATAGCCAATACGATAAAGCCTGGAACATGCCAGTAATATTCATACAGTACATTTTATTGAAGGATTTTACAGTTTTGTTGTTAAACAGAACAAAAATTACTCAAATCTTTTAAAAAATAGACTTTTATTTTACAGTTTTCAATGACATCCAACTCCAAAACTACATCCTGACAAGTAGCCATGAGTTAAATCATCAGGTACTACAAATTTCAACAGTCTTTAATGGCTGTATTAAATTACAATAGATGCAACTATGAGCATAATCACTGTAAATTTTGGTCAAATGCCATCTTGTTCAATTTTTAAATTAGGTTTGGGTAAAAAGAAAATGAATCTAAGTATGGCTTACAAGAATGGCTTGAAAAACAAAAGTAGTTGTTGACAGGATTCATTAGTAAGTTATCTGTAAACATTTTCATTCATAAAATTTAGCTCACATTTCAGCTATTGGATAGATTTGTGAATTTTCCCTTTTTTCTCCACCTCTACACCTCCTGAACTCACACCTTGCCTCTGATATATTTCTCATCTGGCTCTGCTGGAGTGATGCCCCTGTTTCACTCCGACACGGTCATGCTGTTTTGTTTTTGATTTGATTGATTTCTTTCCCCATCAAATATTTAAAAACTGCTGTAGCTAGGCAGCTCATGGTTGGCAGGTGAAAACATCCGCAAACATGAGTAAACAAAATTTTATCAGAAACTGTTTTTCCATATTGTAATCTAACAACAAACAAATCAACTTTGTTTCACACCCTAAAATGTGTCTCGAGCCTAGTTTATTCACATGCACACTATTAAACATACAGGTTTACACCATTTTCCAGCTGTTCAAATATTAGTCAGCTCAAACTCTCAATTGTTTCAAAGTTTGTATTCTATAAATGTACCAATCTGCCACGGTTGGTGACACATCTTTTTTGTGACGACATAACTGTCAGGCACACAGACATCCCTGTGTTTGTTCCTACATCTATAAGGTTATATTCTTTCTTTCCCTGTCCTAAATCACTGTGACTGTTTTTTTTAAAACAATCCCCAGGGCACCACACAAAGGAAAAGTTAAGTCTAGTTGGTGACAGCTCTGGTACTTGGTGCAGACAATTGTGCATTCACAATGAATTTTCAGTATGATTCAGACAGATTGCTGGGAAAAGTTTTTTGCTATGCCCTGTGGATACCCGTACAAAGCAGTAAGAGCACAGAGTCACTGCCATAGTTTACTATCAATTTCTAAAGATACAGGAAACATTTGATTTTTGGAGGAAAATCAAATTAAGTTTAAGTAATTTTCATAAGAGTGATTTCCTTGGTATGTCCCCATCTCACCTCTTTTTACTTTTATAGCTCATTACAGTTCACGATTACATGCTAGCTCTGTTTGCCGTTAATCTTAATGACAATGTTTAACATATTTTGCTTTAAACAATTTGTTTCTGTTCAGTTCACACCACTTTTGTATTGGAATGGTCTACATGTGCTGTGGAAAGCTTTTAATGTTAAAATTACCTTTACTGAAAATGCCAGCAAACAAAAAGAGGAAGACCATCAGTCTACATGGATTAGCCAAACTACAAAACTACCAAAAAAGTGAATAACATTTGTTAACAATAAAAGTAAGCCTGATACAATTAAAATTCATACTTTTTAAGATACTCTTTTCCTAAATCAATTTTAGTAGCAGTATATAGAAAACCATGGCTCAGTTTAGTTAAAAAAAAAAAAAAAAAAGCCAGTGACTCAGCTAGTGAGCTGCTGTAATGTTTCTTGTGTAAATCAACCTTCAATATAGATTATAAATAGTGAGTAATATATAGTGTTTTACTTCACAGTGACTCAGTTTAGCTGTAGGACTCATATAGGCAATGTTTTATTAAGGTAAATTTAAATGTTGACATCATACCTTTATACTGAAAATGGCAAATGCACTTTGTCATGGCAGAATTCTCCAGTGCCTCCAATCATCCTGGCAGGTTAGTCATTTAGCACAGCAGGGCTAAAGAAAAATACTAGATTTCCAAGTGGCTAACTATTCAAAGAGCTTGTAGTGTACTATAATAAATTTTGTTCCATTCCAAGCGGCTTCTCATATAATTATGAATGACTTTGCACAGTAGTGAACTGTCATAACACAGCTCCAATGTAGCCTCCAGTTGTAAGGCGGTGACATGGAGTACAAAGTAGTCCTAACGTGTGCCGTTACCTTTGTGAGCTTGCAACCAATGGAATTAGCCCTCACAACGGTACAAACCCAGATTAGGCCATACATCAGAGAAGGTTAGAGAGCGAATCTCTTTCAGTCTCCCACTAATCGCATTGAGCAACTCTAGCTTTGTAGCGCCCACTGCCCTCTTTCTCCCCCCACTTTATATCTGCTGATCCCTCTGCACGGTCCAGAAGAGAGCTCTTTTTGTGCTGGTACTGGCAGGCAGACACAAGCAGGGAGACGGATACAGCTGAGAGTGACCTGATTCTGGTGTGTTTCTGGCCTCGGCCCAAAAACAATCTCTGCTCTCTTGTCCCTCTGTGTTTTAGTTGTATTCCTCCATCTTTTCCCGATGTTTTACAGTGTGAGACCCTTACCTGTTGGACTTTGACCAAAAAAACGTTTTGTAAGTACTGAGTGGATAGTCAAAATGGTAACACATTTTAGGATACATAAAGGAAGCAATGTGGTGAATTTCAAAGGCCCTAATCTCATTTTACATTTTCCTTACATTTCCAACTTTGAGTTTAATTGAGATTAAATAAAATAAGGAAAAGGAATTATAGAATAACAAATGCCTAATTTAGATGCATTGAAAATAGTTTGTGTTGGAACAAATAAATGAAAAACCTTTGAAAGTTGATACAAATTGCTAAGAGGAAAATAATAAATGTTCTGCCTCTGATTTTGAAAATGCATTAATCAGCTGCACTGTAAGACAGAAAGAGCAAACGAAGGATGTGACAGTAGTGCCTTCCTGGCAGACAGTGTCAAGGGCTACATTGATATTATTTGGCGTTCTCACTGGAGATGTCTTCGACATCTTGACTGCAAATGTCATGTTTCAGCTGTAGCATAATGAAATGTTTCTGCTTCCTGAAAGACCTGATAGGTTGTTTCATAGATATGAAGATAACGATGGTGGTGATTGGCAATATATTGCATATATTGATAGAACATATTAAATACATACACTAAAAATAGTAATTTTCACATACACAGAAACACTAAATTCAGATAATGTCTTAATGATTTATAAGATTTGTTTGTTGGAAATATAATTAATATTGGGATAAATGGCATTAGACTTATTTTATAAGGAAACATTTAATAATTTAAGCTCCAAATACTTCATTTTGCTTCCAATAGATCCTGTTAACCTTTGAACCCAGGCAAGATGAGTATCCTCTGTAACTGATGGGGACATGAAGAGGGTGTTTTTGTTCTGTCACAAAAACAAGGGTAAGATTGAATAGATAGGAACCGCAGTGCTGGTTGCTGTAGAAACATGGAGTGAAGGGAGTGACCTTGATTCTCATCTGTGAGCCATTCGTCTGGAAGCGAATGACCACAAGGCTCTGAGGACAGAGAGCTCATTCGCGACAGCAGCTCATTCTGAAAAGGTCATCAGAGAAAGGCAAAGTAAAGCATCGGAGGAAAAGTTGTAGATTTATGTTGAGTTTTTGCAGATATTTCTCAGTTTACTATTTTGATGTTTTTCATCTAAAACCTTCAACTATATGGCATAGTCCTGACCCACATTTAATTTGTCTCAATCAATCATTTATTCCACTCCATATGACCTCATGTTGTAGCCTCAGGCTAGTGTCCTAAACCAGCAATGTTCCATTTGTCTAATGAAAACAGACCCCATATTTCCTCTGTGTCTTGTTCTAAGGTCTCTGATGATGATGATGGGTCTTAGTAATAGGTAGTGTTGAGGCGATGCCCTTGCACAATTTATCGAGAGCCCCAAGAGTGCACTTCCAAGAAGAAAAATTAGAAATAAAAATATACAGAAGGGCATGTGCCCCTCAAAGCATCTTATCTTTGACATTTCAAACCACAAGCCAACTTTTGATTTAAAATGGTTTTGAATTAGTTATTTTTCTCCAGAATTATCTCTTTGTATACCTGGTGCATATATTGGTTGACTCTCACCTTACTATTTTCATAGCTCATAATTCTGTTACCAGCCTGCATGTTTATTTATCTTTGAACAACAGAAATGAACATGTGGATGTAGACACAAAATGACCAAATGGTGACAGCATGTCACATTTAAAAATGACTTTTGAACCTCAGTTGAAAGTTGTACAATGACTGACGTCTGATATGCCTCACTCTTGTTCTAGTGCTTTACATTTTTAAATTTAACTTTAAATCACTTCACAATGAATATCTTGCTGCTCTAGCATTTCTGTAATTTTTCTTGCATTGGTTAGATGGTGGAGATTTGTGCCTGACGGAGTAGATTCCAGTGGTATTAAATAATTACAGCCTGACTGTTTTTTTTATCTTTACTCTTCTATTACATGTTAACATTTCTTCTTTATATAACATAATCTAACTTTTAATGAACAATTCATCTAAATGTTCAAGTCCCATTCATTATACACACTCTTGTGACCACTTCTGCTTTTTAGCACTTATGCTTTATTACCATGAGTTTTCTTTGACAAACACTTTGCCAAACATTTATGAAACATATTGAAATGTGTGGAGTTTTTTTTCCCCCTGATTTTCTTTTTTTTTCTCCATTGCAGCTCTTGACCATTGATGATGACTTTTGTGGCCTCGACATGAATGCACCATTGGGTGTGTCTGAGATGGTGCGTGGCAAGCCTCTCTTTTCTGATGCCATTGACAAAATGACGTCTGTCATTGCCTATGTCTACAAGAACCATTCATTGGTCTTCGTGGGTACAAAAACTGGAAAAGTCAAAAAGGTAAGAATGACAAACTGTAATGGGTGAAATAAATAAGAAATGGCTGAATTGATGGAGCCAGAGATTTGTTTTCACTCTGTTAGACTGTAGAGTAAGAGTTGGGAATTGGGACTGCTGGATTGGAGGGATGGATAGTAGTAGAGAGGCAGATTGACTTTCAGGCAAATCAGCTGAGTTGGCTGTATTTGTGCCACAATGGTGTGTGTGTGCATGCATGAAAGAGAGGGAAACTGAATGGTATAAGTGTGTGTCCTTTAGTAGTGAAGGAAACTGTGTGTGTGTGTTTTTAGGAAAGAGGATCAGGGAAACCCCTAAGGGAGGGTTTATTTCTACACCCAACTCTATCTGATATCTTTAAACATCCTCCTCATCCACTGCAACATATATCAGGCATTCTCTTGAATACATCTAGTATCAGGAGTATCTGCTACACTTTTCCTTCATTGTGGACTTGTATAAAATCCAGAGCCCTGAGGGCAAATTGTAGCATACGTCAGCATGTTGCAGAACTTGCTAGACAGCACAGATCAGCATGTTGCAGAATTGATTAGACAAAGTTTCTTATCCCTTTCTGGAGGCAAATTAGGAGATCAGAATAAAAAGAAATACATAATTTATTAGGTAATTTACGACTGCTTAATAGTTTACTAAACTACAAGAAGCAACACAAGTTATGTCTAACAGTTTTTACATTTGTGTAGTAACTTGGCAACATATCACTTTAAGTAACAAAAATACAGAATCCTCTACAAATGATGGTATCCCTTTTTAAGCTATTGTTATCTATGGTATTTTAAAAGCATTTTTGAATGTAACTGTCTCTCCCTTGAAACCCATGTCACACTCTATGTGAAGGCAGAGCCCTTGACTAAACAAGATTTGTCCCCTCAGAGTTAAGTAGTAGTGGATAAGCTGGGTTTTGGAGTGTTGTAGCTTCCACCTTAGACTCCCTTCATGGCCCCATGCCCTTGTGTGTGTGGCAGCCCTTTTCACTGCTAATGGGATGATGCACTACTGCTAGATGTAATAGAGCTGGTTAACACCTGTACTTTTACCTTGCGTTCTCACACATCTGAGCACACATGTATCACAGAGCCGCAAGTCTACCAAGTCTGTGTGTGGCGTGGCCAGTGAGTTAACTGGACAACAATTTTGGACATGGATAAGCTATCTTATGTTTGAGGTAGAACAAATTAAAATTGAAGGTAAAGAGAAGACAAGCAGAATCCAGAACATAGAACAAAGTTTTGAGAACAAAACATGCAGCTTTTGTGGGTCTTAAGTTGACATGACGAACTTGCTGCCTGAAACATTGTTATATGTTATCACAAATACATAATATGATGCAGCTCCCAGGGATTTTGTTCAGTTCTAAACTTTAGGAAAATTGTATTATTTCAAGTCTAGCTTTTAGAATTGTTTTCTGTAACAAAAGAAAATCTGTGTTGTGTATGTTTTCATCATCCTTTCAAAAATCAAGATTCACAAGAAGTGAACTCTGAAATATTCTAGTTTACCTATTGTTTTTCTTTGAAAACTTAGACAATTAAATGAGTTGATTGCACTAAAACAGATCATGTTGGCAAGT
>JAOXNZ010000074.1:11379586-11400170 GCA_028566095.1 Kryptolebias brasiliensis
CAGATCATGTTGGCAAGTTTTTGTGCTCTGAAAAAAAACATTTTAAATAACATAAAAAATTTGTATTTTTACAATTTAATATGAATAGATTGAATTGCTGTAAATTGGCTTTAATTGGCATCTAGCTGAATTCTATCATCACGCTTTATTATAGTTCTCAACACAACCAAAATGGAAATCAGATTCTGCACATATGGTATATTCAGGCAAAGACTTCCTCTCAGACACTTACACAAAGACAATCAATAATGTGTCAACATAGGCGTGCACATGCAGCACGATTACAACCCCATCCTTCCCTCCCATGTACACACTTCCCCTCCCCATCATTAACTGTATACCATTAGATGACATCATAGGCAATAAAAGACAACAACAAGACAATAAAAAGTCTGAGCCGAAGTCCACCCCCTTCATCAGTGACTTTATAACCCCTCAGCTAATGGATGTTGATTTATACACACTCCTCCACCTTACTTTGTGTATTCTTCAACCCCCCCTCCTCTTATTTCAGTCATTCAGTTCTTCTCTCACACAGTTTGTTTTTTAGTCTACTTTTTCAGTCTAATTTATGGTTTTGTGACTAACCCTGAATAAATATAGGCATTACAGTAAAAGAAAGTGGCTGGACTTTAATAGAGTCCTGTTTGGGTGAGGTAAGTGTTTGTCTTTACAAGCACATGTTTATGATATCATGAAGTTAAGCTGGACAGGAAGCAGAGTGAATTAAACCAAATTTGATTGTAAATTTGTGTAATGCAATGGGGCTAAATGTAAAATTTCTGAAGTGCAATGTGATGCCTGAAGAGCTGGGAGCAGAATTTGTTCTACTATGACTTTACTAATTACATAAAGGATTCTGAAGCCCTTTCAGACAGTTTTAACTTGCACAATGTATAGTTAACCTTTAAACCTTATCTCATTTGCATCATGAGGAGTATGTTTGCTATTGTACCTGCAATTTGGGTGCATTTACATGGAACATTTTCAGCTAGTAGAAACCTGTAAAGGGGATAAATCTTTTCCCCTGGAAAGTAGATTCTTTAGAGGTGGCAGTGACATGATCCTTGAAAAACCTATCTGGGAAGCACAATAGTGGTTTGACCAGAAAGACTGTGCCATTTTCAACTTATTGTAATTTACTTTTTATCAATTGTTTCCTGTAGTGAAGGCCACAGAGTTGTTCAGTGTAAACTGATAGTTAACCAAATTTAAATTTCTTCCTTCAACTATAATTGCAAATCTTGCAACACAAAATATTTGACAGGACACAATAATGCTAAGTTGATTAATGGTGACTACTTTTGTTGTGTAAAGTTTGTTTTTACTCAGTGTAAGACACTCAACATTTTCTGCTCAGTATAAAACATTCAGTTCTGTTTAACTCTTATAGTTCTGTACAAGCTGACATCTACAGCCAGGGATGGCCTTTACTGTCTCCTGCTAGGCTTAAAACTGTCACATCATAAAAGACATAAAATATAAGATCTATGCACTTCTGTGCCTTTTTTATTTCCACTTAACATCTAGCTCTTTTAAATTATATATTTTTCTTAGTCCACACCAAAACACTTATGATTGTTCTTATTTATTTGTGTTTCATCTACCTTTTTTGACATTACCTTTTTGTTTGCCCGCTCCTCATAATTTCCCTCTTTCTTTCTATGAATCTCTCTACACTGAAAAAAGAAAACAGGTGATCCAACTTAAAAAAGAATTAGTTAATTTGTTACAAGTAATCAATTTAGGTTCATTCAAGTAGATATATTAAGTTTATTCAGTTGTCATGTTAAACAAACGTAAATAAATTAAGTTTGACAAACTTAATTCAATTACATGCAACAAATTAACTCTTTTTTTTTTTTTTTTTTAGTTGGAGCTCCATTCTCTTTTTTCAGTGTACTTCCCTCTGTCTATCTGTCAATGGCTGAGTGGCATTTTTGCGAGAGCTCTTTGATGGCTACCTCCTGCCACTGGAAGTGAATGGACCATATGGCTTCTGTCGACCTGTCTGTCAGTCTGTTTGTGTGTTCACTGGCCTGTGATAAAGATGTGAGGAGATAAAGATGTGATGGAGATAAAAGGCTGAGGCTGGGGAAGGTTTAAACCCATTTACTGCAGGTCAATACACAGCAGCAGGTCAAGGGGAAAGAATTAACCCCCCTTAGACTTTGGTTTTGTTTATGGTCATCTGGACATTCAACACATTGGCATGAGAAATAAATTTTGATGTGGAGACGAATACAAAACACAAGATACGCACAAGCATGCATCAGTGAACACTTACACCTATAGAGCAGCTAATGTACACACAACTGAATAGAGGCCTGCCAGTAATCTACATGGGGTCATGGCTTGAGAGGTGGACTAGGGGACAGGAGGTAGGTGTTGAGAAAAGAAGTAGAGAGAGGATGAGGGAAAAGATGAGATTGAAAACTACCTGCTGAGGTGCTAATGCATCTTCCCTCTGTCAGTCTCAATGGGGGAGCATTGGCACTCAATACAATGAGCAGCTAACCTTGAACTTGACATCAACAGTTGCACATAAGCTAGGAAAGTCATGCAAAGCTAGAGGTTGGAAAAGCTATGTCTGTATCCTAAATAATATAATTTAAGGAAAGTTCTACCAAAGGTAGATAAAGCTGATATAGTTCTTAAAGTAATGACATCTGAAAAAAAAAAGGCCAGAAAAAAAATTTGGCCAAAGGCAAAAAGCAGCGTATTGCGGTACTTTGTTAACCTCTTAACCACTTTTGACACGACTTTTGCTAGTTTCTATTTCATGCTCTGTACAGGCTGCCCTGTCTCATTCATGCCAGTTACAGCCATAGCTTTTCCTTATACTCTCTGTCTGACATCTCCTGTCTAATGAATAAACAAATCTTTTTTTCTTAGTAGCTTCTCTGTCAGCACAGTAGATTATGTATGGATAGATGTGTGCAAGTGTAAGACCTTTTACTTGAGAAACTGCTCTGGACCAGTCCAATATGTTTTGTGGCCTGATTGTCCTTGCTTTGGATGTGTGTGTGTTTGTGTGTATGCATGATGGGCCGGTTAGCCCCAGACGCAGATTATTGAAATGGGCTGAGCTGAGCCGTGGTCAGTGGAGCAGAGGATTAACTGCTTAAAGCTAATGATGAAATATGCTTCAGAACGAGCTGTCATCATGTGAGTGTATGTAGACAGTGGTTTATGATTTAGACTGCCTCCCACTCTTGTTACGCTATAAACCCAATGCTGCTTCAGTGAGGTGCAACACACTTTCACATGTGCACCCTGCTATTATCACCTTGGCCAGTTGCCATTTTAACACCACCTAACTGGCCATTCATTCATTGCCAGTGGTCTAAACTACTGCAGTATTCAGCTAACATTCCCAGAATGTCAATGTTCCCCTACTGTTAAGTATTCCTCAGCAGTCTTGCTAGATGCTTTGGCACTTTGTGTGTTGCTGCTCCCACACCAGCTAGTGCAGCTTAAGTTGCCATGGCAGCAAAAGCTGTTCCACATGCACACAAGATAATGTATAGAGAAAAGCACACGAAAGGGCATCACAAGAGATTTTATTTATTTATTTATTTATTTTAGCTTCTAACATTGCAAAAATGACAGAGTATTGTAATAAATCTGATCTCAGTGAAAACTAAAATCCGACAAAAGTGAGCTTGTATTTAAAGATAGGAGCTGTCCACCTAATGACAGATTGGACACACAATATTTCAGTGTAGGTGTTGTCTCGCTGCATTAACTGCTGTCTGTTGTCCTAGCTTTTCTCTATTTGTTTTAGACATACAGAGACATGTTAAGGGGAATTTGTCTATGGGAACTCCTCAGGAGCCTTTGCTCCCCTCCTTCACCTTATGCTTTTTTTTTCTCAGCTCTTTTATTGCGGCACTGTTCTTAGCCTATTGTTTTTCCACACATCATCCTCCTGGTAAGTGCTTGATAAACATGGCTTACTAAGGGCTCCTGCCAAGTTTTCATTCCTTCTCAAATTGGGGGAGTTTGTCTGTGGTCTGTACATATATGTGAGTTTGTGTACAGGTATATACTGGTCAATTCTGTGCTGATAATCACAGGAGCTAATAAGAAGTGAAGTCCATTAGTGGCCTGGGAAAAAGATCAGAAGCGACTGTAGAAATTGACTTGCACTCCAACAAAAACCTTATTCAGTGGCCTTGTGTGTCCATTTTGCTTGTTTCTAAATGTGCAGCAGGCAGAAACATTGTTGTATTGGATGAGGAGGCCTTGGCTTATTTGGGGGTAGTTATTAGAAAAAGAAATTTAGAATTGACATGTTTAATAGTAGTTTAGTAGCGGTAGTGCATAATTACAGGGTGAGGTGAAATTATTTTGTTTTTTAGATGTATTGATGATGGTTAAACAGAACTATCAAATTAGAAAAAGGCGCAAAGTGGCTTTTGGAGCTTAATGGTGTAATACATGGTGATAGTAGGTCAATAAAGAGAGGGATTCATCCATAACTCAAATTAGGCTTAAACAGACCAAGAGAAGAAAAGGGTAAAGAAATAATAAAACTTTCCCTCTGAAACTATTTTAAAAGTTCTTTTACTAAATCCAGTTAATAATAATAATAATAATAATTAACAAATAAACCATTTGCCCAAATATTGTGAATTATTGCTTGTGCTTTTAGCTTGTCAATTCTCACAACCTTCTGTGTAGCTGGTTATATACAAAACTACCTGCTTAAGTCACACAGGCCAATTAATGCATTTTTTTTTTAAATTAATGCGTTGTTAAACTTTTGTCATTCCACCTTCATGTTAAAGTTGGGTTTTATAACCCTCCTCTAAAACTAAATTAATATTCCAACTCAAGACTTTCAGATATCTGCTTAGTAGTTTATTTTCACAGATATTTTCTGAGATGGGAAGCAGGGCAAAAGTAGGAGCCACAGTAAGAAAAGCACAAAGACTGGAAGGATGTAGAAGGCAAAATTTACAAGCAAAAAATAAGAATGCAAGCTACAAAGATGAAGAGACTGTCAAAAAGGGCTAAGTGAGAAGGTGAAAGTGGGGAAATGGAGTTTTATGTTCATTTCACTCTTGGGAATCATCACCTACTGAGAAGAGTACCAGTATGTGGCAGTGTATTGAGCTGTGAGTGGTTATTCACTGCTGTGTGTATGTGGGTTTAAAAGGCTTGATCCAGTTGAAAAGTTTGAGAGTCAAAGTGGCAAACCTCAGTATGATCTTTCTGTATCCTGGCAGTTTGAACTTTGGCTGACTCTTACGCGTTGCTGGCTCAGGGTTAAGATGAAGTTAGCTGCTGAGAAAGATGAGTCAAGGTCTGAGGGAAAAAAACAAATCAAGGAACTGCCAAGGAATATTAAGTTTGTGCTTTTATCACTAGTATAATTTGTACCTGACATTTTTCATTTTCTTTTCAGATGATGATTCATCTAGTACATAAGCTGAAAACGTCAAAATTTGTAGATTATGGGGAAGAACCTTTCTTTTTTTAATTTAATTAATTTTTTTGTTTTGCCATTTTGTATTATTTCTGTGTTGGTATGTGTATGTCTACATAGTGAAATAAAACATGTAAGTTTCTATGCTTATTTGTTTAGTCATCTTGCAAAGCTGTATTAAGCTTTTATTTGTGAATGTTAAATCAGTTGCATACAAAGCTGTTTTGATAAATACACAATGCCTGTAATGTGACCAAATACCTCCCGAGTATCACAGATTCATAGTGAGTAGAGTGAAATTTGTAAATTGATTTTGAGAAGTTGAGGCTCATCTGACTAAATGAACAAGTCATTTTCATCTTATGAGTCTTTTAAGAATGTTGTTTTATATCTTTTTATCCTGCAGTGAACTTACTCTTGGTAGCCTTTGAGATGATCATCTGTTCTGCTAAAAATTAACCCATTTTATGATAGTTTGCCTATATTTTTATATATAAGAGATGACAATATTGGCACATACCTCAAAATTTCAATGAATAATAGATAAAAGTTTAGTTTTTGCAATAATTGTATATACTTTTGCCTTCCTCAAGGCAATCTGGGTGATTATGTTTTTAAACTTACGATTTCCAAATATTAATTTTTTAACACATCACACTTCAGTTTCCTTGTTCTGAAAACCTGCCTGCTCATCTAGTGTAAGATTTCCTAATTATTCAGCCTTATCAAGTCCATGTCAAGATGCTAAATGAGTATTGTATGACGTTTAAACTATCTTTGCGCTCCAGTGAATTTTAAAGATAGATTACGTATAAACAAACTGAACTAACAGTGGTACAGACCTCCACTTATGTCATCAGATTTCCCCTCTGTTCTTTAGTTTTTAAGGAGAAACTAGTGTTTTTTTCCTACCAATAAAAGTGCTGCATTGAATTAATTTCTTTTGTGTAGTACCTAGCAAAGTAATAAGGTCTCGACCTCCAAGTGAGAACTCCAAAAGATGCTTTATATTGATTTAAGATGTACAGTATTGTACAAGAGCGCAGTAGCTGCCTCTCAGCAAAATTAAAACCCATTAATAACCATTTCATCTGTTTCATACATTGGTATTTGCTTTAGTGCCAAATCATTGCATAGTGGTTCGTTAATTTGTGGTCCTGCAGTAGAAAAATCAATACAGTGTTGAGCAAGTAATCACACAATGTTTCTGTACAGCTCAGATTGATAGCAGTAATCCTGCCAGGTCCTGACTGTAATTTCCTATCAGTGTCTCACATAAGACAAATTTATATTGTTATACACAAGAGGAGAGTTTAACCATCCAAAAAACAGACAAAGAAAAAAATTCATTGAGCTCCTCCAATGTTTTTTCTGGTTTGAGATAAATGATGTTCTTCTTGATAAATAGCTTGACGTTTCATTTATTTTCCCTCACTTTGCATAGCACTGCCTCATTTTGTGTAAAAAAGAAGAAGAAGAAGAAGAAAAAGAAATATTTGATATATCACTGCTTCACTTTTCTTCTTAGTATTTTTTTATTATAAGCAGTAGTCACATTTCTACTGGAACACTTTGTATGGATTTGTGGTCTTCAAACCACCATCCTTTTTTTGACATCCTTCCCCCTCCAAGTGATTTATTGCTCAGTCTCTGCAGTTATAGAGAATGCACCACTGCAGGTAAGCCCACTGCTTCTCCTCTTTCTCACACCACTTCTTTCCCTGCATGCCTACATCCAATCACTGCACACTGCTGGGCTCTTGGGATAACCAGTGCCCTCACACACTTTTTCCTATTTCTCTACCTGTCCTCCTTCTCTTTCAGTCTCTGTACTGAATAGTTTCTCACAACTGGGTCATTCTATCTTTTCCCTGCAGTATATGCCAGCAGCCAACCAGTCAAGCAGGCACTGCTAGGCTAAGCTACACTACATACTGTAGCTTAGTGTAACTGCAGCAGTAACTTTTTAGACTGCAGGTGCTAGAATGTACTGTCAAGGGGGTTGTGTTGTATTGTTTTGTATGTGGGTGTGTTCTGTAAACTTCTGGTCGGCTGGGGTGGAAGAACTGTGTGTGAATGTGAAACATGAATGAATGAGATGTAATTTTTTTCCACGTCTGAGTGCCTGCTGGTTATATTTTATTATTGGAAGCTACTATTAGCCACCACATGTATTGTCACTTGCAAACATTGGCTTCCTCTCAAAGCACTTGCTTCTTCGTTCTGGTTTATTTGCACAATCTTATATTTCTCAACTTCTCCTCCTACTTGTCTCTAAGGCTCACATGCACATGTAAACCCTCTAATGTAGCTGCAGCAGAGTTGGTGAAATGTGATTTAGATTACTTAACTATTAAGCAGATGCCTGTGTAAACATCTTTAAAAGGGTCCCTGGCTCTGTCTTTTTTAACGTCAAGGCATTGGAGTTCACCACAGGTACTAAAGCTGTTTTATGCACTTGGTGTGGGGAACAGTGAAAAGTAAGAGATTGAGAGTAAACAAATGAGTTGGAAGGAGGGACAGACGTGGAAATAAATGCTAGGAGATGGGGGGGGTTTAGACGCACATAAATTAACATGTATAATGTTGCACACCTATTCTCAGCCTTCCCTTTTTCTCTTACCTCCTCTGCTTGCCCCTTTCTTTTTTTGTTCTCAACGCAGACCTAATAAATGGATTTTTATCTCAGCTGAACCAACTCTCCCAAAGGCTTATGGCATTTTCCCCCTTCTGCTGCACGAACAGAATGATAATTACCAATCTGCAGTCAGAGACACTCCTTATGACAGAATTAAGTTTAAAATGTTGTATTCAAATTAGAGATCTTATTTATGCACACTTTATTATGTGTTGAATGTATTTTTTAAAAACATACCCTATTTTTTGCCAATTAGTCTACATTCATGAACACACAATGACAAGCCAAATAGTCTTTTTAAATTTTATCAATGTTTGTAAAGGTCAGGTACTAAAATCTCATTAATGCAAGTATTCCTGATGCATTATATAAGTCCCTTTGGCAGTAATTATCATCTGAATCTTTGGCAAGTCTCTACAAGCATTATACTGCTGAATTTGAACTGATGGCTTAAGGTTTTTCGCACAAATGCTGATGGCTGGGAAAGCAGAGTCAGTACAAATATTGAAATTTTAATATCTTGTTTTCAAATTCAAGTATAGTAAATCGAAACATATATTTCTAGATTCTTTTATTTAAAAAGTCATTATACCCACAGAGTGTAAACACAAGCTCAAGATATTTTAATAATCCACTAATTGTTTGTGTGAGGAGCACTGCTATAAAAGCTACTTTTATTCACAATACTCAACACAAACAATAGTAACATGCATTTTTTTTATTTGTTTCACAAATGGACAAGCACATTTTCATATGTTTTTTAGAAGAACTAGTTCTTAGATTTTGCCCCCAACACGTCAAACTTGATCCTTTTGACACAATTAGACTCTAAACTACGTTGTTCATAATTTATACAGACCGGTTTATATCTTTCTGATATGACACTGATGATGGATACACCTTACTAGTTGGCAGCAGGAATCTTCTACAGAACTGGATGTAGGATTCATTTGCAGGTCGTCATGCAAGTCATGTAAAAGTCTTGTGTCACGATTCTCACCACCCACTGGAAAACAAACTTTTTGTCATCAGAACTCTATACCATCAGGCTGAATATGTCCCTATGAAGACAGAAGGGAAGTAAAAGGAACAGAAACATGTCAAAAAAGCTCTCTGAACATGTGTATATCCTAACTGGGCTTTTGTCAAGTCGGCAAGGAAATCTAAAACACATGGCACAGAACAGGGAGAAGAACAAACACAAGAACATTGTCATCCCTTGTGTTGCTGGAGTATCTGAGAAACTCAGAAGGATTTTCTCCATCCACAACATCAAACCCATCAGGACACTCAGACAGAGACTGGTCCATCCTAAGGACAAAAGACCCAAACACAAACTGAGCAGTGTGGTGTCTGCAGTTCAGTGCAGCGAGGAATGTTCAGATCTCTTTATTGGAGAGACTAAACAACCTTTCCACAGCCTCATGGCTCAAGATAGGAGGGTCAGCTTTTCAGGACAAGATTTAGTGCACCTACACCTCAAGGATAAGGGACACTCTTTTGAGGACCAAAAGGTTCATATTTTGAATTGAGAGGACAGATAGTTTGAGAGGGTGTGAAGGAAGCCATTCACATCAAAAGAAAAAAAAAACAATTTTAAATAGAGGAATGGCTCTTAGATTTCAGCTTTCTAAAACCTACAATGGAGTGTTAACCCTGATACCCAGTCATTTTCAGTCTAATCAACACCTTCATTCATGTGAACAAAGCATCTTGTTTGTGAGTGAGGCAAACAAGGACCCTAATGACTCCTCATTGTGAGGAGAGTGAGTATAATCTGCATTTGAATCTCTGTTTAAAAGCTTGGAACTCTTCACCCTGTTTTTTGAATTGAGAAAGCTCCTCAGATGGGAAGTGAAACGTCTTCAACTACAGAATAGAAGTCCAGTTGTTTTTTATTTTATTTGCCACATCCTGGATAACTGAGAAAATACACAAGCATATATCATATTTCACAAGTTTCTTTTCATTCTCAGCTTAGCTGTCACTCATGGTGAGGTTTACGCATTAAAAATACAAGAGCCAGAAATGTAAAAAAAAAACAAAAAACATATACAGTGGGTCAAAAAAGTATTTTAGTCAGCCACTGATTGTGCAAGTTCTCCTACATAGAAAGATGAGAGAGGTTTGTAATTTTTGTCATAGGTACACTTCAACTATGAGAGACAAAATGAGGGAAAAAAATCCAGGAAATCACATTGTAGGATTTTTTAAGAATTTATTTGTAAATTATTGTGGAAAATAGGTATTTGATCAGTAACAAACAAGCGAGATTTCTGGCTCTCACAGACCTGTAACTTCTTCTTTAAGAAGCTCTTCTGTCCTCCACTCGTTAACTATATTAATGGCACCTATTTGACCTCGTTATTTGTGTAAAAGACACCTGTCCACAGCCTCAAACAGTCAGACTCCAAAGTCGACCATGGCCAAGACCAAAGAGCTGTCAAAAGACACCAGGAAGAAAATTGTAGACCTGCACCAGGCTGAGAAGAGTGAATCTACAATAGGCAAGCAGGTTGGTGTGACTAAATCAATTGTGGGAGCAATTGTAAGAAAATGGAAGACATACAAGACCATTGATGATTTCCCTCAATCTGGGGCCCCATGCAAGATCTCATCCCGTGGGGTCAAAATGATCATGAGAATGGTGAGCAAAAATCCCAGAACTACACGGAGGGACCTGATGAATGACCTGCAAAGAGCTGGGAACAAAGTAACAAAGGCTACAATCAGTAACACACTACGCTGAGAGGGACTCAGATCCTGCAGTGCCAGGCGTGTCTCCCTGCTTAAGCCAGTACATGTCCAGGCTGGTCTGAAGTTTGCCAGAGAGCATACAGATGATCGAGAAGAGGATTGGGAGAATATCATGTGGTGAGAATAAACCAAAATAAAACTTTTTGGTAAAAACTCAACTTGTCGTGTTTGGAAGAAGAAGAATGCTGAGTTGCATCCCAAGAACATCATACCTACTGTGAAGCATGGGGGTGGAAACATCATGCTTTGAGGCTGTTTTTGTGCAAAGGGGACAGGACGACTGATCGGTGTTAAGGGAAGAATGAACAGGGCCATGTATTGTGAAATTTTAAGCCAAAACCTTTTTCCATCAGTGAGAGCATTGAAAATGGAACGTGGTTGGGTCTTCCAGCATGACAATGATCCCAAACACACACCGCTCGGGCAACGAAGGAGTAGCTCCGTAAAAAGCATTTCAAGATCCTAAAGTGGCCTAGCCAGTCTCCAGACTGTGGAGGGAGTTGAAAGTCTGTGTTGCCCAGCGACAGCCCCAAAACGTCACTGCTCTAGAGGATATCTGCATGGAGGAATGGGCCTAAAATACTACAGTGTGTGCAAACCTGGTGAAGGTTTACATGAAATGTTTGACCTCTGTCATTGCCAAACAAGGTTATGTTACAGAGTATTGAGTTGAACTTTTGTTATTGACCAAATACTTGTTTTCCACCATAATTTACAAATACATTCTTTAAAAACCCTACAATGTGATTTCCTGGATTTTTTCCCCTAATTTTGTCTCTCATCTGTTTAGACCTGCAAAAGTGCATGTGTGGTATTTGTCATCTTCTGTGAATGTTGCATTTTTGCAATAGCCAGTCTAAAAGTGCAATTTCTGAGTGTTTAAGCCTTCACTGTGGTTTTTGCATTGTAGACACATTATAACTTACTCAAGAGTAATACTAAACTAAGAGATAACATACCTAGGTCTAACTTAAACAAACATGCTGGACTGTAAATCTTTGACTGTTGTTTTCTCAGATGTCTCCCAAGTGTTCCTCTGTGTGGCACCACCTACACACAAGTTGTCAGATGAAGATTGACAGGGATTTTATTAGTGTTTTGAAGTGTATTTTTTATTTATTTATATAAAATCAGGAATAATACAGGAGAAACAAGATTTAATATTTTCAAAGAGAAAGTAGGTGTAGAACACAGGAAGTAACAGGTTTTCTCTCTTTATTTTACAACTTTGTCAGCATGTCATCAGTTACCACAACCTATGTTCAGTCAGTACTTGCTGCTGTAGTCAAAAATGTAGATTAGCTATCATGAGTGGTAATGCACCACACCATAGAGCTGTGTATGGTAAAGATTGTATGTGTGTGTGTGTGTATGCATAGAAGTATGTCCTTGTGTCCATAGTATCTGCTATAGTCTTTTAAAAAGCCAGCAACATGGATATTTTTTATCTTTTTCTCAGTGTCCTTGATTCCTGGCACTTGAGCACCCTGGGAAAATTGACTTCCAAGGACACTGATGTGCACGCACCCCTAATGCCAATCCCCCTTTTCTTTCTTTTTTCATTGTTGACTAAAACCCAGTGCAGCATTTCATCTACTACACTCCTCCCTGGAGATGCAGACTGAGTATTTGCTCCCCATATCTAATCAGCCTCCCTCCTTTCATTAAAGTTAAGCTATTAGTATAGAGAGGAAAAAAAGTCTAGTTACCAAATGTGCTGAATATCAATTAGAGAAAGCATTTGAGTAGAGAGAAGGAATGCAGAAATACTATGAGAATTGGAGAGGGTATATAGGCAAAAGAAAAGTTAAATCAGGAAAGAGTATGAGATTTATGTAATAAAACAAAAACTAGGAAGCAAAGACAAAATTAAGACTAACAGATTTTTAAACAACATTCTTTAATCTTATTTTGACATCATTTTATTATTGGGTTTTTTTGTTTTTTTTTAGAGAATGTGTGCCTGTTTGACTAACAAAGCCATGAGAAATCCAAGCAGACACGTGGCTGTTCCATCTGGTTTGGCTCTCCAGATCGCTCCTCGTTAGGCTATTATTGCTGTTTAGTCTCAGCTGCCCACTCCTACAACTGGCAAACTAACTAAACCACTGTCCTTCTTCTCCTTCTGCCACCACCATTGTTGCTTGGCTCTCATTTGCAGTAGCAGCTTAACTGTCAGCTCAAATAGGTTTTTCAGCCACAAAAGTAGCACCTAAAAGTGTATGTATTCTTAGCACTTGTGTGGCTGACAGACTTGAAACTTTGCTTTAACCTTGTTGTTGTGCTTTACCGTTCTATATATGCAATCATTTTTTGAAATAAAAGCAAAACACAGTATTATTTTTTATGACACTATTGCATCATTAGAACGGGTTAAGTGCTTTAAAAGGTGAATGCTGGTTTAGCTGTATTTATTTTCACAAGTACCTTGTGTTGTGATACAATGCCCTACAGTTTAGGCTCTAATTCTCAACCAGCTTAGCACGCTACAGATGTAACTGTGTGTGTGTTAGAATGTGTTGGCAGGCACCCCTTTTCACACAGCGTGGGCTTCAGACTTGGCTGATGAAGACACACTAAGGTAGACACATTCCAAAATAGAAACATCAGCCATGCTTACATATATACAGATGGATGCAGAAACAGGACAACAGGGACGTGGTGAAGCATGACCAAGTACTTAAAAGGTTCACCTTTTTTTTATTTACCTCACAGCTCTACCATGATTGGGTGATTTTGTCTCTGTGTCGCAATCATCAGATATTGCTCTAATAAGCACCAGCAGTACTGGGTTTGATTCATTGGTCTTTACTTGTGTTACAGATGATCCTTGGGAAAGATTTCCTATTCTGTACTTGTACTTTGCTTAAGATCTTTAGGCATGTTTGCAATTGCTACCAACATTGGTAGTTGGTAGTTGGTAGTTAATGAAAATGCATCTGTTGCCAGTCTAGAAATAGTTCAGTTTTTATAGATATAGGGGTGGTGAATGGTATGCGAAAGGGATTATTAGGATTTTTTTTTTACAATTTTGACTATTACAATTTTGACTCAACTGTATTACTTACTAAAAGGTAAAGGCAGATGATCATGTTTTTGTCTGTGTTTGCGTGTGCTTGTGTTTTTTACCAAAATATCACATGAACTGCTAGACAAATTTTAATGAAACTGGCAGAAAAAAAATGTGTATATACATCTACAACAGATTAACTTTTGAAATCAACATGATTTAAGATGGTTTATTCAGTCCACTGAAACTGCAAGATTGGCTATAACTCAATCACTTTTACAGATATTGACCTAAAATTTGGTGTAGTAATAGACTAATCCCCACCATATAGTCTGAGCATTGAAAAATTCTGCAAAATCTTTGTTAAACTTTTGCCATTAGGTATTTGGAGTCAGTTCTTTCTCTGTTAGCAAAATATCTCATTACCACTGAACAGATTTTAATTAAACTTTCAGAAAATATCACTGGATGTACATCTGCAACTGATTGACCTTTGTAGTCAATCCAATTCAAGATTGCCCCTACTACTAATCAACCTTACATGCACTCTGGTTTTGTCTTAAAAAGGTTTAAGTATTTTTTTTTTCTCAATATCCTTTAACTACTTTCTAAAACTTAAATGTAAGTGACTAAAGTGTGAATTTTAACTTTGAAGGATATTTTTCTCTACTATGTTTCACTAACAGCTGCAAGCTAAAAACAGTGTGGAAAACACTGACTCTACTTTCAACACACAAATAATTGAGGGACCAGTTACCCAGTAATGTATAGCCCTTTCTAATGCTTTTTAAGCATTTTCAAGTGGAAACTCTAGTTTTGTTGGCAGAGTCCTGAATCAGAAATTAACATCACTGTATCTTTTTCTGCTGAAAGAATTCACACCATTAAAAGCTTCTTCATAAACACTTGGTTGTGTTCATGTTCACACACTTACCACACTGAAACACTTAACTTTCCTGTGGTAAATGGCCACTAATTCTCTGCATCGGGGGATTATGCATAATTGATTTATGGATGAGCGGTGAAATTACTCATCACTGGAGAGAATAAGGCATTTTGTCCTCAGGCGTGCCAAACTATATTGTGCTTTAATAGAGGAGATTTACTCAAGGGCGTTTAAAACCCTGTCTTAATTCACTAAATTTATGTGCAAATCTAGAATACAGTAAATGGCATAAATGGTTAACTTATACCCCCAGTTGGCTCTTTACTTGACAGGATTTTAAGACAAAATAATTTTTTCTTTCTATAAAGTTGTCTGTTTTCTGTTGTTTTCTAGCAGGCCTGCAATGTAGTGAAGGAGTGAAGATTAGCCTGAACATTAAAATCACCAGTCTAATTAAGGATAGGTCTTTATCATGCCAATAAAACAGGTATGACAAGTTGAGATGTAAGATCTTAGAAGGTGTTTTGTTTGGTGAGGAGCAATCCTCATACAACTTGAAAGCTATGAGGTAGGGAACTGTGGATTTGACTTTTTTCCCCACACAGATGCTTAATTAGATTAAGATCTTAGAAATTTGGTGGCTAAGTGAATACTCAACTTTTTTATCATAATTTTACAACAGTCGCTGAAAGAAATTTCTTATGTGACATGGCACATTATGCTGCTGACAGTTTAAGGTAACTATAAATGTGGGCCATACCATTGCAATGCATCCATTTTCATTTTTACTTTATTGTTCTCTGCAACCATTTATTCCCAGCTAAAGATCATAAAGCCATTAAGTTGTCCACATATAAAGACTTGTGTATCAGACCTATCCACACTTTTCAAATGGTCCACACTCAAGTATGACTAACATATGTGTTTTAAGTTTCCTAAAACAACAAGCAGACTCAGTCAAACATATGAAATTCTATAATTCACTGGGTCTTCAGACACCTTTCTTTTACAGCTTGCAAAAATATATTTCACTTGTCATTTGTGATCCACTTTTTCTATGGTACTGGCACAAATTGGTCAGTCTTTGCTCCCAACCTTGCTAAACCTTGGACATCCATGACCCTGGCATATGTTCATCATTTGTCTTTCTTGGACCCCACCTGGTAGATACTAACCACTACATGCTGGGTTCACTGCTGAAGACTTGCTGTTTTCCTAAAGCTCTAATCCAGCTGTCAAATGGTCACAGTTTGCCCCTTCACATTTGAACAACCTTATTTTCTTTGAGATCTGACCACCTTACTTACTTGCTTGCTTGTAAATCTCATCCTGTGCACACCATTCCACCACTACATACATTGTTATTCATTTTACCTATCAATGTTTTGTTTATCAACTGTTTTTTATATACATTATACAGAGGCCCTGTCTATCTCTTTGTTGCTCAACTTGGTATGGTTGGGAAAAAGATTGTCATCATGCTGTGAAATTGCCCCAAGACTGCCTCATACTCGCAGACTGCAATCAGCCTTTCTTCCCCATCTCAATTGCATATTTTTCCTTGTAGCTGAGTGTGTGTTGTCAACAGAAATGTGAGCCAGCCAGCCAGCTCTGAACACTAACTCATCAAAGGTGATTCATGGTGGTACCGCACAGTAGTAACATAATCTGTCTACATTACAACAGAGTATTCATTTCACTACAGTTTGATGTTTTCCCAGGTCCCCCTGTTAATAAATGACTGATATTTGAAGCTGGAAGCATGTTTTCCTTTGAGTTCTCTGTACAGTGATTGCATATTTAGACCATTGCTGTTGTGAGGCTGTGTTGCTAGGCAACCATTTACTACTATTATGGGATTTGGTGGGCCTCAGTTGGAAGGTGAATGTGGGCAATTTGGCCTTTGGTTATGAACACTACAGCAAGTGTTTATGCATACAGATACAACACTGTAAATGATCATATCTACTCATATTTAGGAATAAGAACACACACTTCCTCTACCTGTCTATATGTTGCTTATTTTATGCTCAGTTGCTTTTTCTGGTAGTTTGTAAAATTCTAAACCCATGTATTAAAAGTGTCACTCTTTAAGGTAACTTAAAGTGTGTAGGTGGCAGCACAACATTCACACATATATCATAAACATGCTAAAAAAAATAAGTCAACAACTGAAGTCTGAGCTCACTATTGGCTTAAAAAGGGGATGATGGCAGATTTGCATGCCAATGGGATAGTGAATAGGCACTGATGGAGTGATGGGGTAATTTTGTACTTCTTCCTGCTAAGGAGTAAAAGACAGACCATGCAGGATTTTCCTTTCTCTTCCACATTATCATATTTTAAACGAGGTTGAGTGCATGACTTGAAGAATAAAATCTTTATTGTAATGAGAATTGTGATGTTTGTGGCATTTTTACAGTGATTAAAATCATAGTGTATTACCTAATCAGTGGAATTGATTCACATGCACATTTCTTGAAAAGCTCCTCATAACCTCCCCCTGTCAAGTTCAAAACTGCTAAACGTCAGTTTTTGTCAGCAAAGGCTAAAGGTTTTTATCACGCAAGTGTAAACTAGTTTCAATGAAAATATTCAGCCATAAATCATATGCTGTCTTTTCAAACTGACTTATTGCATCTGTCATGGATATGTTTTGTGGGTGTGTTTGAACAAGCTTGCGCTTGCTGTTGGATATGTTGACTCAAACATAGTGAAGGATATTGTCACAGAAAGCTTTTACTGAAAATGAACACCCATAAAAACAATGAAAAAGGCTTGTGTGAGGGGTAATATTTTTATATGCTTATGTGTGCTTATGTTTGTGCTGTTTGTGCTTCTGCCCAGTTGATGAATGATTCTAGAGACTGAAAAAAATGTCTATAAAACACCCCTTATCCTTTTTCACTATTCTTTACCTTTCATGTTTGCCCCTTTTTTCCAGCAAAAAGCCCTTTTGCCTTATTTCCCATTCCTTGTGTCCCTATTATGTCTGTATTTCTCTCTCATTGTTTTTTTTCTCCACAGATTCCCTTTGTGTCTGTGCTATATCATGCCAGATTTCTGGTGATAAACAAATAACCGATTCTACTTTTCTTTGGCTTGAAACAATTAGAGTGAAAAATTTGATGGGACAAACCAAAGAGCACAAAAATATGACTTAATCTATAGTTGGGGGTTTATAGGTCAGCTGTTCAATCCAGCTGTGGTGACCTGCAGTTGCAATAAGGAATGGAAAATGTAGAGGAATGAAAAAAAGTCAATGCCCTGCAAGATTGTGCAAAATGGGCCAAGGGGTCAAAGCTGTTTTGTGTACTAGTTTAGTATATCTTATTTGAGACATGTTGAACAAAAATGTAGCTAACAATGTAAACTTAATTTGGTGCAAGAAATAATTTTGTTTTTGTCATTAAAAAAATGCTTGTTTGTATAAAACACATTGCCCCAACAAAATACACTCCCTCTCCCCACACACAATAAGCTTAGAGAACCTTTATAGTCAACAGTTCACCTTTAAATTTTAAGTTTTTTTTTTATAGAATTTCTCAACCTCTTTGGAACAACAAAGGAAGTAGATTTTTTCATTAGTTTATTTTATAACTAAAGTCACTATTTCATGCAGGAGTCCTGTGTATACTTATGTGTACGTTATGTGTATAAGGGTTTTGAGAGGTTGTATCAATAATCATTAATCATTTTAACATCATTAACATTATGCACTAAAATGCAAAGGCACTACCGCAGTTATGTGTTCTTCAAAAGACAAGAACAATTGTACAGCTACTTTTATTACTACTGTTATTACTATTATTATGAAAAAGACAACTTGACTGTCATATTTTACGTTTTAAAAAGAAAGCTAAATGTGTGTAAAAAGGTCTTTCAGCTATAAGTCACAGGTACTAAACACACTGACATGTATTTTCATCTGTAATGATACATACCGATATCAGAACTACTTATTCTAACGTTCAGTGCTTTCGTGTTCTCAGGAACAAAACCGTCTTGGCAGCAACTGCTGATATATTCAGTATTTTCCTTTTGGATGTATTCACTGTGAGAATAAAGCTTCTAAATTAATAAATAATCATTTGCATTTGGATTAGTCTTCATAAAAAAAGGGTAATTTGTGTAATTTCTTAATTTTCTTTCTTTTACTGCATCTACTTCTAACGTCTACTTTTTTACATAAGTGAAAAAAGTGCCCAGATTTGATCTGAAAGAGAAGAGAATAACATCCAGCATATTTGACCATTTGAGCCACCATAAACAGAAGCTGGCTATCAGTAACATTCATCTGTTAAATGTTGGATTTGCCCATCATTCTGACACATCTTCTGAATACAGAAATATGCATTAAAAAATCCTCTTCCAACACTTATTCCAGGATGTAGCCACAGATGTATAAATAATCTGAAGGTATGCAATGCTTCCTCACATGAGTGACTCCTACACTTCAGTGAGTCAGTAACTCTGCACAGGCGGATGTAGCTGCTGGGCTTCAGGTCAGTTTGTAGCCGTATATTGACACGCCACAGTAAGAGTCCAGCTGACCAGCGCAGTAACATGTGAACATTTAAGAGCATCTGACTTCACAGGGCTGCAAACAATCCACAGAACGGGTCAGGGATTTACAAAAGAAAACCCTGCAAAACTGGAAAGGGACAAACCAAAATTTACAAGTATTTCCACCACGCTGCCACAAATCATCCTTTTTTTAGTAGCGAACCAAACAACAAACTATTAGCAGCATATTATTTGTTCAGTAATTTCAGCATCAATGCATTTCTTTGCCTGAAATATAAATTTATGACAATCTCAAGCCAGAATTACTAAAAATAGGCAGAGATAAGACTGACAGGTAAGTTCAGACTTCCAAGCTCAAGGCTGTGAATAGTGTCAAATAGTACAGTGTTTGAATCCAGCCTGCAGATTGTGAAACAGAGGTTTTTAACTTCTGACCACTAGAGGGCGTGCCAACATTATGCCACTGAAATCTGGGTTAACACAAAACTCCATCAAGGCAACATTACAGGAACTATATAAGGGAAGTTAGTTTAATACATCATTCTAACACATATACACTATATTGCCAAAATAATTCACTCGCCCATCCAAGTAAATCCAGGTGTTCCAATCACTTTCATGGCCACAGGTGTATAAAATCAAGCCCCTAGGCATGCAGACTGCTTCTACAAACATTAGTGAAAGAATGGGTCGCTCTTAGGAGCTCAGTGAATTCCAGTGTGGTGCCATGATAGGACGCCACCTGTGCAGTAGGTCCAGTTGTAAAATCTCCTCACTATGAAATATTCCACAGTCAACTGTTAGTGGTATTAAAACTAAGTGGATATGGATTCTGCCATGGTTTAAAATATTTAACAAAACTTTTGTTACTCCCTGTTTTTTTTTTATTCTTTCTTTCACCCAGTGTCTATCACTGTAACAGGACTTACGGTTTCCACTCAAATTGCCCCAGTATGCAGAGTGGACACCCAAGCTCCCATAAACCTCTATTATATTTTAGCTCAAAATATTCTCCTCAAAACTGAAAGGGTGTTTTTCCTGCATAAAACACTGTAGAAACATAAAAATGCCTGTGCGTGGCCATCAGAGTGTTGTGCCGCTCACGGTTCAAGAATTTGAAGGACCTGATTTTTCGTTTTTGCACAGCGACCGCTGGTTTGAGGCTCACTTTTCAGTCTGCACTTTTTGTCTGCCTGCCATCAACTTGGCAACCTGGGGAGTGCCAGACACAGGTGCGTGCTTACTACGGTAACCACTGCTGCAGCAGCCATTGTTCCTCAGAAGAAATCTTAAACCCAATATTTTTTTGTGTGTGTTTCGCCTTAACCTTTC